>LBNU01022180.1:0-26357 GCA_014162995.1 Artemisia annua | reverse complement strand
TGATCCGATGTTGATGGGTTTGCAACCCTCTTACTCAACGAGTTGTTTAGTAGGTTAACTCATCCTTTTACCAACGTGGGTATTAATAAGTACATGCACGCCATGTAGGCTAAAGGAAATGTAATCAACACATTGAAACATAAATAATATTTAGATAACAATGTAAAGAAAATGTGTCGCGGAGTTAGCTAGAAACCGCGAATTTGAATTAATACTTGCAAGTTTTTATAAAAAAGAGAAAGTACTTATCTAGATAAATAAAAAAAAAGTAGAAATACATGGATCTTTATTGGGGCACTTACTAAAGTGCATAGGTATCCATGTGTGGGGCCGTAGCCTTTCCTAAAGATAGCATCTCTTGAGATTGTGAATGTTCCACGTGCGTTGTAGCTCATGGCCATCCTTATCAAGCAACTTGTACGCGCCTTTTCCTAGTGCTTCGATGACCTCGTAAGGTCCTTCCCACTTTGGTCCGAGCTTTCCAGTATCTTCTGCGCGGCTTGAATCGTTTTTGCGGTATACGAAATCGCCTGGTCTGAATGAAGTGCTTCGTACTTTAGCATCATAGTATCCTTTCATCCTTGACTTGGCTTTTTATTCCTGTATCGCTGCGCGTTCACGCGTTTCTTCCAGTAGATCTAGGTCTATGCGCCGCTCATCATCATTTGTGGCAATGTTAACTTCCGCTGTGCGAATAGTTGGCATCCCGATTTCGGCCGGTATGACAGCTTCTGTCCCATAGACAAGGGAAAAGGGAGTGTCTCCATTGCTAACCTTGATGGTTGTGCGGTGCGCCCATAAAACATGCGAAAGTTCTTCCACCCATCTTCCTTTGTGTCTGTCCAGACGCGCTTTGATTCCTTCACCTAGACTGCGATTCGCGCGTTCAACCAGACCATTGGTTTGTGGGTGCGTTACTGACGCGAAGTGTTGTGTGATATTTAGTTGCTCACACCAATCTTTGAACGGGTTGTCACGGAATTGTTTTCCGTTGTCTGAGATGATTTCTCCGGGCAATCCAAAGCGGCATACTATGTTGTCCCATACGAATCGCTTTACTTGGTTACCCGTTATTGTTGCCACCGCCTTTGCCTCAATCCACTTAGTGAAGTAGTCTATTGCCACAATAAGGAATTTCAATCCTCCTGCGGCAACGGGGAATGGTCCAGCGATGTCGATTCCCCACTTGTAGAATGGCCATGGTGATGTGATAGGTGTTAGCTCGTGCTGTGGTCGGCGCGGTATGGGTCTATGAACTTGGCAATCGCTGCACTTCCGTACCATATCCCGCGCATCACGGTGCATAGTGGGCCAGTAGTATCCTGACCGTAAGGCTCGTGCCACAACAGACCGTGGTCCTGAGTGCATACTGCATGAACCTGCGTGGATCTCGCGGAGTACGTAATCCGCTTGAAGGGGTCCAACGCACCTAAGCCATGGTTGCAAGAATGAGCGCCTGTATAAGACACCATCTCTAAGCTCAAACCGCTGCGCTGTGCGCCGTATTCGTCGAGCCTCCTTCTGTTCTTGAGGGAGTATGCCCTTGCTTATGAAGTCCATGATAGGAGACATCCACGTAGGGCCTTCCTCTTCTATCACCGTAGATACTTCCATCTCAGAGATGGATTTGTCTTTTAGAATCTCCACCAATACCTGTTTTGACAGATGAGCAAAACTTGTAGACGCAATCTTGCTCAGCGCATCTGCCTTCTTGTTTTCCCCTCTAGGGACTTGTTTGATTGTAAACCTGTCAAACCCTTGGATTAATGACTTCGTCTTTTCGAGGTATTGGATCATGTTATCTTCCTTAGCCACATATTCGCCTGACACATGGTTGGCTACCAATCGAGAATCCACATTTGCCTCTAGGTTGCGTACGCCCATTCGTGTTGCAATGCGTAGCCCAGCGATTAGGGCTTCATATTCTGCCTCGTTGTTCGTGGCTGTAAATTCAAAGCGTAGGGCGTAAGTGAATTCCATTCCTTCTGGGTTAGTGAGGATAAGGCCTGCGCCTGAACCGTCTACGCATGAGGATCCATCCGTGAATAGAATCCATGGTTCTTGCAGTTCGGCCTTGGGTTGTGGAGCTATATCCTCGGTGTCCGGTTTTTCAATGATGAAGTCCGCGAGAACCTGCCCTTTGACTGCAGTGCGTGGTCTGTAGGAGATGTTGTGCTCGCCTAGCAATACACTCCACTTTTGCAATCGCCCAGATGCGTCAGGTTTGGAGATAACTTGCTTGATAGGTTGATCTGTGATCACCACTATAGGATGCGCTTGGAAGTACCTGCGCAGTCTTTTGGCTGCAAACACTAACGCCAAGACCAATTTTTCCATTGGACTATAGTTAATCTCCGTTTTCTTAAGTGCTTTGCTTACGAAGTATACCGGTGTTTGCACCGAATTCCTGTCTGTCAATAGCACTGCGCTTACTGCCCCATGAGTCGCGGATAAGTACATGATCAACTCTTCTCCTGGTCGGGGTGCGACTAAATTAGGGAGCGCTGCTATAGTCTGCTTAAGCTGTATAAAAGCTTCTTCCGCTTCTGTAGTCCAATGAAAGTCTCCTTTTTTGTATACTTCTTGAGTGTTTTAAAGAGTGGGAGTGATTTATCCGCTGACTTGGACAGGAATCTATTTAAACCAGCTAGTTTCCCATTCAGAGATTGGACCTCTTTCAACGTGCATGGGGAGGGAAGTTGGATGACTGCTTCTGTTTTTTCTGGGCATGGCTTAATGCCATCTGGTTCTATCAAGTACCCCAAGAACATGCCTTCTGTAGTGCAAAAAGTGCACTTCTTAGGATTTAACTTCATATTGATCTTCCTTAATGTTCTGAATGTTTCTTCGATGTCACGCACCACTTCACAGGTCATCCACGTAGACCTCTAGGTTGCGGCCTACTTGCTTTTCAAATGCATTGTCTACCAAGCGCCGGTAGGTGGCGCCCGCGTTTTTTAGTCCAAAAGGCATCTTCGTGTAGCAATAGACAGTCATGGTAGTACACTTCTCGCATGATGCCCGCGTCCACTAGCTTGTGCACTTCTTCCAATATGGCTTTCGCACGCTCTGGAGCTTGGCCGCGCTTTTTCTGCCTTACTGGTGTATATCCTTGTCGGATTTGCAGCTTGTGTTCCGAGATTGACCGCGGCACCACCACCATCACATGCCAAATCTTCGACACCATCACCTCCACCATAGCTATTNCATGTAACCGTGTTACATTCTTCGGGTGGCACAGCGTTATTGTAGAGGGTGAGAATGCCACCTTCTACTGGGAATTTGAGCATCCCATGTGCTGTGGATGGTACTGCGCCTATGGCTGATATTCCCGATCTTCCAATGATGCCGTTGTATGGCGAGGGAGACCTAATCACCATGAAGTTCATCCAAGCTTTTGCCGAGTGCTCCTTATTACCGACCATAACTAGCAGCCGTAATTGTCCCACTAGCCATATCTTTTCTCCTGTACAGCCTGTTAATGATGTCGCGGCGGGGACTAGCTGACTTCGTATCTCAGGTCGTAACCTCTTGAAACAATGTTCGTACATTATATCCGCGGATGCCCCTCCATCAACGTACATTCGGTGGATATCATGACCCCCCGCGTTTATTTCGATGGTGAGTGGTTCCGCCACTGCGTTGTCCGCAGTCAAAGTGGGAAAAGAAATTTCATTACCAGAAGAAAATCTTTGGCTGATTTTTTGCTTGACCTTGCGCTGCCATGATTGTATCATGTAGATTGTGTCAGCTTTATCTTTAGGTGCTTCCTTTTTATCCATGGTCTTTTGTCTGTCTTTCCCATCTTTGATGTTCTTAACTAAGTGATCCATCCTGCCCTCTTTCGCTAATTTGTCAATTAGTTGGCGCAATTGGACGCACTCATTTAAATTTGTGGTGTGGCCCTTCTGTCCGTGATATTCACAATATCCATTCCCTGTGCGCTTTCCTTCTGGGGTACGCATTGGTGTGGGTTTAGGGAAGTTTGCGCCTTCTGTTGCAAATATCTCTCTTGGAGTTTTTATCAACGGGGTATATTTGTTGTTTCCCCGTACGCCTCCATCATTGCGATAGTTCCTGCTACAATTACCGCTCTGGTCATTGCATTGTTTCCTTGACTGTTCTTGCGGTCTGTAATTCGAGTATCCTTTTTTGCTATCTGCGGGGGCAGCTTCACCTTGGACGAAGGACCTTGTGCGCTTTATTAGTTCATCAAAGGTTTGGGGAACCTTATCATTTAATTTCCTAATGAGCTCTAGGTTATTAATCCCATTCATGAACCCTGAAATTTTTAGTACTTCAGGACACGCCTTGACGTGTATACATTCATCCTTAAAGCGCTCCATGTAAGCACTCGTTGATTCCCCTTGGCGCTGTTTTACTCTGGCCAATTCCACAGGGTTTTTGGCGCACTTCTTTCTCTGAGTGAAATTCAAGCGGAATGCTTTTCGCAACTCTTCAAACCCGTTTATGCTTCTTCGTGGAAGCTTGCTAAACCAGGTTCGCGCATTCCCCACTAATGTGGAGTTGAACATATGGCACCACACAGGTTGTGGCCAATTTTCGATAGTAGCTGCGGATTCGAAAATTTTTAGGTGGTCATCAGGATCACCCGTTCCATCATATGTTTTAACATTGGCGGGCATGCGCCTTTTCTTGTGATCCGAATAATCACTGATGCGTCGTGTGAATGCATCAATCTTTTGGCGACGCCAAGGAAGAGATATATCTTCGTCTTCTTCCTCGCGATGTCTTCCTCTGGACTTCCAGTGTCCTGTCTCTTTGTCCTCGTTGTCCGAGGAGTCAATTGAGGAAGAATCGTCCCTTTTGCGGCGCTTGCGCCGTTTTTCCTCAGAGTCCGAGCTTGAGGGGCTTTCGCTTGGGGAAATTTGTCTCCCCCGTCTATCATGAACTCTTCTGCTTCCAGACCTTGAAGAGCTCTCGCTCGGTGAGCGTTGCTGTCCAAGTCTATCTTGGATTCTGCGATTACCAAGTCTAGCGTGGACACTGGTACGCCTCTCATTGTCTTCATAATCCTCCGAGTATTGTGAATCGGATGTTGTACCAAGTCTAGCGTGGACATTGGTACGCCTCTCATTGTTTTCGCGCTCCTGGTAGCGCGATGGGGATGTTTCGTTAAAATTAAGCCGAGCTTGTAGGCTCTGACTTGACCTTCTTCTTGCCTCCTCTTGCATGAGGTTAGTTAAGGTTTCGTAATTTTGAGATACAAAATTACTTAGCGTTAACTCAGGCGTATCCTCCTCCAGCGCAACGATCTCTGCTTCCGTATTAGGCCCCCTATCCCGGTTAGGCGCGCCTGGCGGCACAGTGTTGTCCACGATGGGTGCCGTTTGATGGGGGGTATTGAAGAGAGTGCGCTGAAGTTCTTCAGTGCTTGGGACCACCGTAGTGGTCTGGGTGGTCCCTGCGGGCAATTCTACCGTTGGGAGAATTAGGGTTGGGCCCGATGCTTGATGACCAGGCACGCTGGTTGTTCCAGAGGCCTGCCTAGAGGTTGAATCTTGATGGTTCTTCCTCGTGGGGTCACCACGTGTTTTTTCCAACTGCGGAGTCCGCTGGCCTGAGTTTTTGTGTTTCGTCATTCTAGTTCTTAGTGTAGGGTCCCACGGATGGCGCCACTTGTTGATACAAAAGTTGGGCGTTCCTTATTTGGGTTCCTGTTCTCGTACCAATTAGATCTTAATGCTTGAGACCTGCGCACTAAGAAAGCAAACAAACACCGTTAGGCTTATCGTGGGATTGTCTCCCACGATTATCCTCCGGCGTGAGAGTAAGTAATCGGTTTTAGGGTTGTATTGAAGAGTTAGGGTTGTAAATCGTACCTTTCATGAGAGCCGTGATGCCCTATTTATATACATACGAAACCTTATCGGTTTCGTGTTCCTTACTCTTTGGCGTGTCCGCCTATATCGGATATTTGATATATATCCCATAAATAGGAGATATCCGATATCAAATTCATAAATAACTTTGGGTTTGGGCCTTTGTGGGCCCAAACCGTTATCATAATAGCCCACACGTGGTGGGCTTAAGTATTAGTGACGTCTAATATTCGGGTTCGTGACCCGAATATAGACTATACGTCATCACAGAACAAGTACGTGTTGGTTATATGTAAAAGGTGGTGCACTACTTTAAGATACACAACTGTCTTTATTTAGTTTCGGTTGAAAGCAGGTTAACTAATTTCAACGTTCTGTTTCCTACACAAGATGTTTGTTAGTATCTTATGATTGGTGTTTGTAGGACCGTAGATCTATAACTTTATCACACAATATAAGCACAATATGAAGTAAATATGGTGACTTGATGGATGTATATATGGCGTTAATATGTACACACACATACACACTCAAGCACACACCTCAAATGAGCCTTTGAGGTGTTTATATAGTAAGTTACATCATGCCCTCAAAGGCTTTCTATGGGCTTGGGCTTGGGCTTGGATTACATAAACATTACATGGCTTACATAACCTAACTTATAACATATTAGATTACCAAGACCCACGAGCCCATTATATATTTTAACTTAACCATCCTAACGACACAAGTTACAAGGTTTCTAATATGAGAATTACCATCACTTCTTTTTATATTTCTTTAATGCTAACAATCTCCCCCTAAGGGGTGGTCATTCGAATGATGCTCCACGTGATTAGGTCTTTTGTCTCCTTGGTCTTTGAACTTTGTGTGTCGTTGTAGAATAGTCTTTAGTCTTTGTTCCTTCATGCTTTGTGATCTTTGATAAACGACTTTTCTTCGTTCTTTGTTCTTTGGTGTTGTGGTAGAGTTATCTGCCTTTCATCACTTCTTTGTCTTTGGAGGTTATACGCCTTTCCAACATGCTCATACGTCATTAGTCTTTGAGATACATACATTTGTTGTTCCCGTTCTTTCACATTGATCTTTGTCACTTTACTTTGTAGATTCTTTCACATAACGTAGAATCTTTCTTTGAACGTTTCTTTAATTTGATCTTTGATGAGAACTTTTCTTTGACTTTGTGATGTATGTATGAGCATGTGGAAACTAGTGTGGTGGTGATGATAATAATGAGTTAAGGGTAGCTGCATGAAAATGNCGTTCTTTCACATTGATCTTTGTCACTTTACTTTGTAGATTCTTTCACATAACGTAGAATCTTTCTTTGAACGTTTCTTTAATTTGATCTTTGATGAGAACTTTTCTTTGACTTTGTGATGTATGTATGAGCATGTGGAAACTAGTGTGGTGGTGATGATAATAATGAGTTAAGGGTAGCTGCATGAAAATGGTTAGTAATAAACATCCGGTACTTACAGGTTCAGAATTAGAGATCGTTAACAGCATAGTGTGAAAACTTTCTCTAACCCTTACCAAGGCCGTTCCCAAATCGGATGCCCCCAAGAGAGCTTACAAGATCTACCGAAGTAGATCAACGATTGAGTGAGTCGCTGGAGATCACCCCACGAATGTAGACCGTTTGAAACCACCGCAAACACTAAGCGTAACCCACAAGAGATTACCGAAGTGACCTGCTGTCAGGGCTGTTTGATGTTGACCCTGGCAGGATTTCCGTTCAATCATTGAGAAATACATATGTAAATCCTCTCATACACGTTCTCGGCAGATTGCTAAGATCTGCGTAGGACTCGATAATTTACAACTGATGTCCATTGATGTAGAATCACCAGTGTAAAAATATTATGTGTTCCTATGAGATCTTTTGATGAATCCCGGGGCTCTAGACTCGATAAGTGCACATTTGGTTTCCTATGCGGAGATTAGGGAGAGGTCTCCTGTTTCAATATCAACCATCTCTAAGAGACAAGTCGATAGATTACACCGGTTCCCCGTAAGAATGAAACAAGTACCTTTTGAGAGATACCCGAGTGGCTAGAAGGTTAAGTGCAGTGCGTCACTGGGTCCATGACGTCTTGTATTCAATACCGGTGTCACATTAGTAACAACCAGTAGCATATGAGTTGAACCCGGTGTCTGCCCTAAGGTTGAACATATGGAGGGCTATTTCTTTTCACCCTTTCATTAACTTTTCTTTTTAATTCTTCAACCCCTTCTTTCTCCTTTCATTCTTTACTCCTTTTTTCAATCATACCTAAGGACTTCTAGTACTAAACTATTGGAATTGTCCTTGGGTAGATCCCTCCGGCTCTGGCGGATCATAGGACGGTTTTTCCTAACCTTAGTCACCTTATAACTTCATGACTATCCTATTGTTGCCATCAAACCAAATATTTGAAAATCTTCTCAAAGTGTTTATGGTAATGAAACGTATTTTGTTAGCACTTTGAGAGTTTTGATTTCATTTTGAAGGACTCCCCCTTCACATGTGCTCATGGATTTTTTAAGAAATTTGCACATGTGGGAGGAGTTTGCACTTTTTGAATTGATCCACTTTTAGTGAACAAGACCGATTCGAGACACGTTTACATCACTAGTTAGACTAGCTTAAAATTATTACCCGGCCTGATCAAGTCCAAAGAAAGTTTCTCGAATTGGTACATTCTACTTAGACAAGTCCTATTCTAGACACGTTTACATCACTGGTTAGACCAGCTTGAAATTATTACCCGTCCAGGACAAGTCTTTTTGATTACTGACATTTTAAGTTCCGTCAATTCGAGGGTTAAATCTGAGTCGAGTACTGACATTTAAGTCATTTCGAAAGTTATTTTTGAGTCGAGCTCTTTCGAGATTCTGTCATAATCATTAAACATTTTGATCACATTTTAATCACGTCTTCTCCCCCTCAAAAATAGCATATTGTGATATTTTTTATATCAACTGATTAATAGAAAAGCTTTTGGAGAGATAGACGGATTTGTTTTTGCATGAAATCAGAACATTTTTCATATGATTTTTATACTCTCCCTTAAAGAAAGCATATTTTTAAACATAGAGTTTAAAATTAATTTTAAGGGTTTGGAGGGAGTTGTCTTTTTGGAATGTGAGTTATGTACGGAAATGTACACAAGTCATTTTTTAGAAACGAGTTTTTGCTTGAAATCTTTTCGTTTGTTTATACTCGAACTTTTTGAAAAGAATTTCAGTTTAGAACGTTCGAGTCCTGATCTGAAATAATCAGAAGTCATCATTGAAGTCCGGGTTTCATACTGAAGTATACAAAAGCCATATTTGAAGAAAATTTGAGAAACGACATGTTTTAGAAAAACATTTAAAGAACTCCCGCTCAAGCATATGTACATATCCATGTCATTTTTGAATAACATTTCTAGAAACGTACATAATATCGATTATACGAGAGACATGTCGTGAGAAGAATATTTTTGGATTTTTTTTTGGTTTTATATTTTTTGTATTTTTAGAAATTTTCTATTTTTGTATTTTGTTTTTGTTGGTTTTTATAAAAGAAATGGAAAATCAAAAATAGAAGATTAAAAGAATGATGTTGCAAAATTAAGAGAATTAGAATCCTCTGATGAACTGGGTTCTGAGATAGTTGAAGCACCTGCAACCAAAGACGAAGAGGTTTCAGAAATAACAGTGTTAGAGGTACATGTTTTCTCACATTGAGGGTGTTCACTATCAGCGGTTGTACTGGTTTCTACTTCCTTATCCTGATGATTTACACTATTATTTGTCTTGGTGCAACTATAAAAAATATTTCCTGTGGGAATCCATCTAAGACCAAATGTTTTAAAAACTTTTCCCGTAGGAATCCACCTAAGGTAAGATCTAGGCGTAGTTTTCTTATCAGATGCAGCGGAAGTCTCAGTTTTTAAAAAACTACATCCTGTAGATGTCCACCTATTAGGTTTCTTATCTTTTTTCTTGTTCTCTACGGGGGGGTGTCTTAGTGGATTGTGTCCTGACACTTGATTTTCCTTTCTTGAGAAATTGTGAATTACATGCATCATGATTAGCTGAAAAGACACATTTTTGACATGTAGGACAGACAAATTCAACATTTTTGTATAAAACAACAACTTTAACTTTGTCACTACAGTCATTTGGAAATTGCTTTTTGTTCGAAAAAGACTCAAAATTTCTAGTGTTGTTTTCTACGTGCATAGCATTTTCTTTTTCGCAACTACTCTTAGATGTAGGCCAATCCCTAGTCTTTTGTTCATTGTTCCTAGGTAAAGGTTTACTACTACTAGCAGTGCTGTGGAATCTTGTAGAATTCATCACACTAGGTTTTGTACCTAAAATTCCGTCTTTTCGAAGTTGTGCCTTTTTCCTAGCTTCTTCTAGATGTTGATTGTGGACCATGTCATTAGAACCAACAGATTCCTTAACGGTTTTTGGGGTCACATTCGGTGTACTATTCCTAGAAGGGCCAGAAGTAAGCACATTTGTGTTTCGTTCAACGACATTTGCATTTTCAACAATCTTTTCAATTTCATTTTGCTTGGGCAAAGGTTGTGGAGTGACTGGTTTTGTCAAATCCTTTTTCTCATCGACTTTTGGAGCAAACCGGGAAATTGACATTTTTGGTTTTTCAACCGTTTTTGAAGCATTTGGTTTCTCCGAAGTCGATGGTTTTGCAAACTTAGTATCCACACCCTTCCCTTTTAGACTTTCTAGCTGAGCCCTCAAAAGATCATTTTGCTCTTTCATGTTCTTGAAGGCACGCTCATACGACAATTTGTCATACTTGCATTCTTCGCTTTTCCGATCAAGTTGTTTAAAATATGGCACGTTTTCTTTTTCAAGTTTAATAAGAGCATTTTCATATTTTGAAACCATTGCGGAGGTCTCAGATTGGAGTCTTTCATCGTCTTCAACAGAATATGTTTGTAAAATAATAGACATAATATCAGTAGACATAACTGCTTCGAAGTGAGAATCATTTAACCTTTCCAAAACATTTATGTTTTCACGAGTTTCAATAGCTTCCTTTACCAGGGATTTGTGGTCCTTGACAAAGTCGGCCGTTTCTTTTAAGAAAGCTTGTTCAAAATGAATTACTCTTGCACTGATGTTATTTAGTGGAATAGTAATTTCGGTTTCAAACACCTTTTTCATTTCTTTATGAAAACTGGAATGCCAGTTGTTAATACTGATTGTAGTTTTAGACATAACAATCTATTGGAGTGTTTCAATTCTCTTTTTAATGTCATCAAGAATGTCTCTAGCCTCACTTGTGTTAAAAGGATTGTTCGAAGACATTTGTTCCATGTTTGAAAGAGTTTTAGAGACAACTTGTGGGTTTGAAAACATTTTCTTAACAACTGATTTTTTGGAAATATTTGGTGTTTGTTTTTTAGGGAAAAAAGTGATTCCATTAATTTTGTTCCATTTGTTGTAATCAATTGGTTTCAAATCTGGATTCTTTTGTTTCATTTTTGTTACGCTCTCTTCAACAAGTTCTATCGTTTCCTCATAATCCCGAACAATGGGAGGATCATGTTTTTCATATATCATATTGCCATTGTACAAAACATTCTGTTCTTTCTGAGCTTTCTTGAGAGTATAAGGGCTTTCACAACCGAGAGCCATTTTCTTCATTGTATGTAAAAACGGGTTTGGATCTTTAATGATCATATGAATGGTTTGAGCGGAACGATCCGTTTTCACAAGCAAATCTTCCAACTTTTTGATTGTTTCTTGTTTCTCAATAATTTCATCAAGAAGATTGTTTTCTCGTTTTGAAAAATCTGCTTTCAACTGTTTCTTTTCTTTTTCAAGATCAGAACAAGTTGATTTTTGTTTAGAAAGTTGGTTTTGCAAATCAGAAATTTCCGTGTTTAAGGACTTTATTTTCATGTGTGAATTAACATCAATTGTATCAAACATGATTTGCAATAGTTTTTCCCTTGAAACGGAATTTTGATAACCAGTTTCTAATTCTGACAGACGTTTGTTATGAAACTCAAAAGCTTTTTCATTTTCCTTATACCTCTCAAGCTCAGCGGTCAATTTCTCATTCGCGGCCTTAACATCACGATTGACCTTTTTCACATTTTCAATTTCAATACTACAATTGTTCAATAATGATTCAAATAAAGCACGTGTTTCCTCATCATTCTTAGCATGCTGGGAAACTGAGCCTCCACTTTGATTCATATCGGGAGTTGCCGAATAAATATTTCTACAACTCGGCGTGTCCAGGTATGTATCATAAGTGATTGCTTGAGTCTCAGAATGCTGTTCCTCATTAGGGGACATATCAAATATATCATTATTGTTGCATGTATTGTAGGATGGTACCTCAGAGACTGCATTGGTGTCATAAACAGGAGGTATGTCAGAATCTTTGTCATACTTAGCCTCCTGAAGATTTGCCATAAAGATGCAGTTCGCATTCATATCCTCTCTGTCTTCCATTTCATCCATAAGTGCCATGAAATCATTTTCCTCGGCATTCAACTGGAATCATGCCTCTTCCTTTTGTGCTAGCATCAATGTTTTTTGCAGATACGCTCTATCCTTCTTTTTCGGCTTAGTGGGACAATTCCTTGCCATATGACCTACACCCTGACAGTTGAAACACTTAACCAAATTTCCCTGATTCACATTCACATTTCCATAATTCCCACCAACTTGAGCAGCAACATTTCCAACCTGATTACCCACTGCCTGGTTTTCAACATTCTGACCCCTCTGATTTCCAACATTCTGACCCCTCTGATTCCTTCCATACTGACCTATCTGATTCCCTGCATACTGACCCATCTGATTCTGCATATTCTGATTACCTATGTGAAGTCCAGTAGCATATCCTTGCTGATTCCCCATAACTTCAACCATTTGTCCTCCTGACTCCTCCCAAACTAACCAGTTAACCAGGTGTGGTCAACAAGTCAAATCTGAGAGAGGAGAGATCAACTTATGATCCGTTGAAAGCACAGTGTACTCACGGGTCGTTAAGTCCCAACGAGATTGAAATTGTGTTTTGGAAAATGTTTAGGGAATGAGTGATTTGGGAATAGTAACCAGATAAAGATTTGGATTGATTTTACACTACTGATTGTTTGAAATGATAATGGAACAGTATTAACAAACACAGAATTACAATTAATCCTAAAAATGTAAATGCGTACTAGAAAAATGAGAATAAGGTAAAATATGAACAAATATAAACTAGAAGGNAAGTCCCAACGAGATTGAAATTGTGTTTTGGAAAATGTTTAGGGAATGAGTGATTTGGGAATAGTAACCAGATAAAGATTTGGATTGATTTTACACTACTGATTGTTTGAAATGATAATGGAACAGTATTAACAAACACAGAATTACAATTAATCCTAAAAATGTAAATGCGTACTAGAAAAATGAGAATAAGGTAAAATATGAACAAATATAAACTAGAAGGGGGTGAAAATGAAACTTTTACAAACTTAAAATTAAATTAAAAAGAAAATTATTTTTTTGATTATTTTATTATTTAAATATTAATTATTTAATAAAACTATTTAAAACTTAATAAAAACTAATTAAAGTTTAAACTAAAAATGATTAAGATTACAAATTTAAACTAGAAAATTGCAAAATTAATTTCTAAACCTTTAAAATAACTTAAAAGAAATGTAAAAATTGAAAATAAATATTTTTGTCTTTTTGTGGAATTTAATATTAATTAATTACTTAATTAAACTAATTAAACTAATTAACTAATTTAAATTACTAATAATACTAAAAATGACTTAGAAAATTATAAAATATTTTATAAAACTAATTAACTAATACAGGAACACTAAAAAATTATAAAAAGTTTATAAAAACTAGTATTACACTATTTTATTAATTATTTACTTAATTACTAATTAAAAACTATTTAAACTAATTTAAATGAGAATAATAGTAAATGAACAGTAAAAACTCTAATTTCTAAAAATACTTTACAATTAATAAGAACTAGAAAAATTATAAAAAGATACTAGTGATTAAAAATAAATAGTAAGTGATTTTCTTTTTGGTTTTTTAATTAAAACTAATTTAACTATTATTAATTATTATAAATACTAAATTAACAGATAAAAATCTAAGAAAATTATTATAAATACTACAAGTGACCAGAAACTTATAAAAATGAAAATTGCTTTTTGAAAAAGCTGAACAATAAGCCAAATGGCTTAAATAGAAGCTATCACTTTATTAAAAGTGATTAGTTTTTGGATTTTCTTTTTGACAGATGTTCTAATAATGAAAATAAACAAATTTTATGAAAACACTTTTTATGAAACTTAAAAATAAGCAATTTGCACCCCTTAATAGCTTAACAGTTGTATTTTTGGACTTTTAATGATGCAAAAGCTATTCAAAAGCTACACAGTGCATACAAGCTACCAATTATGATGCAAACAACTTAAGTGAACTGAAATTAAGCTAAATCAACAAGAATACTACACTGGATAAGCCAATAATCATAAATAAGCAATTCCCAAATGCCACAGAATCACACAGACCAAATAGCTATCTTGTAAGCCTAGTGGGGACCACAAATAAGCTCAGAGATCCAAAAGAGCTTTTGAACCAATAAGCCAACCTGGGGAGCTTTCAAATAAACCAAAAATCAAACCTTAATTTCCACAAATAAGCCCTGTGTGAGCTTATGAAGTTTGGTGAAAAAGCTCAGTGTATACTGACCACTCAGTATACACTAAGAAATGGTACAATCTAAAAGCTACTGGCAGACCTATTTAACAAGCTTGGAAATGAAGAATAAGCACTGGACTATCAAGATGGGTTGCTTGGCTTTCCAAAAAGCCAAAAATCATGCACTGGGGCCCACTAATAAGCTCTATGGAAGCTTATGAACTTAGATGAAAAAGCTGTGCACAGGGGAGGTCACAGACAAAAGGGTCAACTTTGACACTGCTTATTTATAAGCAAATGGATTCCAAAATGGAATTTTCTTTTTGAAATGTGTAAACAAGCAACAAAATATTACAAAACTACAATTGGTTTAGATTTCCAATCTGTATTGAATCCTACATATCAAAAAGAAAAACTGACCATTTTACTGAATATGCAATTTTGACTTTTAAGAAAACACTAAGAGTTTGACTTTTATGAGTTTTGATCTTGATTTACTCACTGAATATGTTATATTATGCTATAAGAACATGAAATTAAGCAACCCTAACAACTTATGAACTGATTTGATGAATTTGGACTCAAAAACTTTGACAGATTACTAATTAGATGAGATTAAAAGAAATTTTGACTATTGACAAAACAAGCACTGGTTTTTATGGTTCAAATGTTCTAAGTTACACCTAAGAAGCATGAAACAACAAGGATCCACAACAAATACACACTAGAACACAGATTTGACAGCAAAACCAAACAATCCTTTAACTGCACTAGTTTTTGATTTTCAAAACAAATGATTGATCAAGACTGAGATAATGAATCCTAACCACTTAAGATCATGTAATAATCCTAAACAAGCACAGAAACAACAGTCTAACTCACAAATAACCAAGATGATCACTAATGCTATTTTGACAGTGAAAATGATTTTGAGCAACAATGAAAATCACTGAACAAGCCTAAGATTTTAAGCAATAATATCACTAACCAACACCAAATAAGTATAAAAGCACAGAGATTAAGTAGTGATAAGCACTTATACAGTAAAATGGAAAATTACACTAAAACTTGAAATTTTTAAAACTTGAAAGTAGAAAACCTTAGCTCTAGCTTTACTAGAGTTTCTTTATGCTCAACAAGCTCCTAGCTTATCAAAGATAAGCTAGGTAAAAGTCCATCTTGCCCCTCCATTGTAGGCAACTTCCAAAGCTTTCCACAGTCAAATGCATAGGTACCCTGTGATTGTTTGTTACTGAATTTTTTTACCTTTTATGTTTTCTTATGATATATTATGACCTAAGTGAGCTTATGGAACAGTAATACTAAGAACTAAAAGAAAAAATTCAAATTAAAATATGAAAACTGAATTGGAACTGAATTGCTTGAGTTTTTGATTACCAAAAGATCAAAGTACAATATTGAAACAGATTACAAGCTTTTGAAAGTAAATTTAACAACTAAAAACTTAGATTACATAAATTCGACACTAATTCTTAACTAGGTGACTACTCACTCTTCATTTCTCTATGTTCTTCCTTTTATAGAGCTCCATTAGGGTTTGCTATGATCTCTGAGTGAATTCTTGACCATTGGATGCTTCATCTTTAATCTGAGCCCTTGATTGAGATTTTGGCGCCAAAATGANAGATAATTTGGACTGTTTATAACAATTGGGGGGTGGTGGCATTAAATGCTGAGGTGATTAGTTGGATGGTGGATTGGGGTGAGTGGTTTGGGCGGTGGATGGTGGGAGAGGTGTGGTGATGGTTTTGCAGGCAAGTGGGAGGGAGAGGGAAGGAGAAGGTGTGAACGATGGAGGGTGTTTGAATTAGTTATAACTGGGTGGGGTTTGGGCTGGTGTTGTTGGGCCAGGCAAAAAGAAAAGGGCCAAGGGTGGGAGTGTTGGGCTTGTTTTGGATTTGGGTTTGTGATTTGTTTGGGTTTATAATACAAAGGGTCCGTTTGGTTTATAGAATATAACAAGGACCAAAATTGTATTTTTAGATTTTTAGGGACTGATTTTGTCAACTCTCCAAAGTTAATCCAAGGGTGAATTTTGCCAAATGTGAATATTGTGAGGACCTTTGTTGACTTTTTCCACTTTTGAGATTTCCAGGGACCTTTTCTGCCAACCTTGAAACTTGAGGGACCAATTATGTAATTTCACCAAACTTTTCACCCAAGGACTATTTTTGCCAATGTTTCAAAATACAAGGACCATAATTGTTATTTTCCAAAAGATTTTAATCCCAGGGGCTATTTTTGACAACTTTGCAAAGTTCAGGGACTAAACTTGTAAACTTTTGAAACTTTTCATCAAAGGACTAATTATGACAACTTGTGATTTCTAAAGGACTTTGGTTGACTTTTTTTTCAAAATTAATGCCTAGGGACTAGATTTGACAAGTTTTAAAAGTTGAGGGACTGAAACTGCCAATTGTGCAAACTTTGTTCGTTTTTCATTTGTTTTCAAACATTTTGCATCTAAAACATATAAAACATAACCCTGGGATATTTTCAGTATTTTGATGCATATTTGGGTGTTTGTTTGGATGTTTTGGCAGTTCACATAAGACAAAAATGATGAGTATTTACACACTCATCACCTCCGTTACCCATATTCAAACTGGGCGGAGCGATCTACCTGTTGCGAGTATTCGATGAAATCCTTTGGTTGTTGTTTATTGGTGTAGAATAGCATCCTTGGAATGCCTTTGATAACAAAAAAATGCTTGTGTCAATGCAGCAGTTGATTCATCGTTGTCAGTGAACTCTGGTTCTTGGAATTATGGATATTGTTGTTGTTGTGGAATGACTTGTTGCTGTTGTGGGTAGAAGTGTTGTTGGTAGACAGGTGTTGGTTGTGGAATGTATGATTGTTGCATGTTTTTATGAGTGGAAGATGATGATGATGGTTGATGTGGTGTGTTCACTGGTAGAGGTGTTGGTGTAGTAGGAATTAATGCGAGAGGATCATGATTCTTTGCCAATGTTTCTTTCCTCACATCATTAGCCTCAGCTTGGTTTAACTTCAGAAAATCATAGAGTTGATCATAATTCACCTGATGTAAATCCTTAGTTTGGTTGACAATTGTGACATATCGTCCCCATTCTACTGGAAGGTTGTTGATGAATTTGATGTTTGTTGCGATTGTTCTTGGTGTCAACTTATTTCTAATCAACTCATTCATCAAAGTGCAAAACCTTGTGTAGTAGGATTCAATCTGTTCACCTTCAGTGGATTTAAAGTTCTCCCATTCGGTTAGAAGCTTGTTCTCAATGTCTTGTTGCCCAATTTCTGTTCCGTGACATATTCTTCTAACTCGTTCCCACATATCATAAGCAGTTTCATAGCTGTCGACTGCAGCAAAGATCTCTCGTGGTAATCCTAGTTGGATTAGGTGCATTGCCATATCATCAGCGTCGATCTGCTTCTTTTCTTCATCTGTGTACTCTACTTTTGTTTGTTCATGAAAGAATGGTAGAGTTGGAGGTGTTGTATTTGGATTTCCTTGATCTTGAACTTGTCTCGGCTTAAATGGACCCTCTTGAATGGATTTGATCATAAGTTTACCATCAGGCTTGGTTTTGATGTAACGAAGCATGCGGCTTGTCCATGGAAGATATCCACCTTTTTCAATCATAGGAGGTCGGTTTTCGGCACCGGCTGCATGAATATCTTGCTGAGTTGCCATTGATGAAGTTATGATTGATAAAGTTGATCTTGGATCGGTTCAACGAAATAGGAGTTGAATTTGGTGAAGGTTACTTTCCTTGGTCAACGAACTTTCAATCCACCAATAATTTTTGAAACTTAGTCCACAAAGAAATTTCGAAAAAATTTTGTCTTAGAAAAATTTTCGAAAATATGCACCCAGAAAAATTATCTAGAATGTGTTCTAGATAAAATTATCTAAAATGTGTTCTAGATAAAATTATCTAAAATGTGTTCTAGATAAAATTATCTAAAATGTGTTCTCGATAAAATTATCTAGAAGTGTTCTCGATAAGTGTTCTCGAAAAGTGTTCTCGGAAAGTGTTCTCGAAAAGTATTCTCGAAACTTTTCAGAGTTCTCGAAAGTTTGACCAAACTTTCTAAATTATACAATTTAGAGAGTATACCACGAGTTGAAGTGTTTTCTCACTTATACAAGCAAAGGAAACACCGAGTAAGCAAGGTAACACTTCTGAAGCAATGTAACAAAGTGGAATTTTCCAAACTAATTTTAAATAATAAACGTCAATTTACCTAACCATACATGAGCTTACAAAACTATTTCGGGAAAAAGTAAATTTGAATATTTTTGATAATGAAAGTTATTCTAAATGGTTGAGATAAAAACCGTTCTTTGTACTCGTGTTATGATATCAATTTAGTAGCACCCCAATGACATGTATGCTTCCGCTAAACCAGATTTTGTGGGTGTTACAGATTGGTATCAGAGCCTTGGTTATAGAGAACTAGGTATTTTTAAAACCTAGACTATAACTACTCTTACAAAAACTTGACCCTATGACCGCCACATGCCTGCCTGCCAAGCCTACTGCCTTACTTATGATAAAACATTTTCTTTTAAAGTAAGGGACATATTGCTAGTCTGACTGAGCTAAGTATTTCAAAATTCATTGAACCTCGGTGGAATATAGACTGATCACCTATATTCGACCAGGGACAGTGGGACATAGCCTGATCACCTATGTCCGACTCAGAGGTGAATTTTGCGATACTGAGAGTAGTTATAATGGAACTATGTCCAGATTGATTTTCTACTTGATTTACGAGAGTTTCAAAAGATTTTGTGTGTGTGCATAAAGATTGCATAACATGAACAATCACATTTACACATAACACACTGACATCAAATGACTTTTTTTTCTTTTAACTGGAATACTCTTTTATCACAATATGGTTATGTTACAGCCACCTCCACCTTAAACCCTACACTCAACCGATGTTGCACCTTCCGCGTTAAGTACACTACCGAAACAGCCAACTAATTGCTAGTAGCAATCAACACCCTCCTTCAAGGTCGTACCTTGAACTTGCCAAACTCCCCATTCAACAGAGATGTTGTGCCTAACAGAAACCTTAAGTCCTTAAGGAGCGACCTGGACCACTATATTTGGAACAGACACCTAATCCTTCATGTATCCCTCGGTTTACCAGCTGTCTATCTTACTACCCTCTCATAAACTAATAAACTGTGTCATTATTAACATACAAACTATTTTCAATTATTTTACAAACCATTCTGCGGTCATCCTACAAAATGTCTTACTGCTATTCCATGAAATCAAGATTTTGACCCTGCTACTATTTTACAAACAATAAATTGTTTTCCTACTGCCCTATAAACTGTTCTACGAATCATCTTTACAACTATTTTATCATAAACCGATTCATTACCTTACTACCATTCTATAAAACAACAATCAATTTCGCTAGCATTTTATAAACAATATTACAATTATCCTACAAGTCTTACTAAACTTCACAAACTATTTTACTCCCCTATGAACTCCTTACTCCTAAATCACAAAACTAAACTACAATTTTGCTACAATTTTACAAATGATGAATTGTTTTCCTATTACTCTATAAACTATTGTACAATCCGTTCAATAAACAATCACCATGTGAACTATTTGCCCAATTGAAAAGCATTTTATGTTACTACCTCTTGGTACTCTTAAAGTAAATTGAATACTTACGTTTATGAAATTCGCTTGATATTAAACATTGAACCCCACTCAGGCTTGACAACTAGACTCCGTCATTTAGCACCTCGAATTTGTTGAAACAAACATGCCTAACTATACCTCTTTCCCTGACATTTTTTTTAGGACTTTCCTTTTGAAAATGCGTTTATAGAAATCACAAAGCTCGTAATAGTATTTTTCCCGAGATACCCATTTTGATGTGCCAGAATTTATCTTGTCAAACTTTATTGAGACTTCTGTATATTAAAGGGGTGACTAAATGTTAACATTTGGGACATAGTTTTACCCACACCATGTTTAAAGATTGTTTTACTGAAATCATGAGCCTTCTGAAGTCGCATCAGTTTACCTAACTACAAATTTTCAGCAAAGAATTTTGTATTACTCCCTCATAGACAAAGAGGATCCTTTACCATCTCGTAAGGCTCAAATCAGTTATGAGTACCAACACCTATCCCTATCAACACAGTTCATAGAAACTCACAAAAAGGTTCTGAATCCACGTGGGGAATGTGAAGATGAAGTCTCATGCGTATTTACTCATCTCTTTTCGTTCTAAATGGATAACTTGAATTGAATCGCGAGGAAGCGATTCCGTTTAAGGAGGTGTGACTGTAACAAAGTGGAATTTTCCAAACTAATTTTAAATAATAAATGTCAATTTACCTAACCATACATGAGCTTACAAAACTATTTCGGGAAAACAAACCCGCACACTGTAGCTTACAGTAACTCGCTACATTGATTACTTTATCAGAAAATGTGAATATTTCATTTTCTGACTATTACTGAGTATTTATACAACGAGAAATATCTCGCACACAACACCACACGCGTACCGACACAAATCTAGTAACGGCATCAACCAGTGTTTATTAACAATAAACACAGGAACTAAAAACATTGTTTTATAAAAACACACTCGAAAACAATATCACTCGTATTCACGACAACCCGAAAAACACTAAATTAAACTGGAGCTCAGCAAAACACGGGGTACACTTAAACCCCAACAATATTACAAAAAAAAAAACAAAAGCATTTAACACACCTTTTATTTTATTAAAACTAACTCACTTTTAATTTTTACAAAATAAATCAAAAAAAAAATAGAGGAGATAAAGACGTCCTATCCCCACTCCTTATCCCCACAAAAATGTGTCTCCTTCCTCTCTCTCCACTGCATCTCCATCCCCACCTCTGCAACATGAAACCAGATCTGATTCGACTGTGACGATGGTTACAAATAAAGAACGGGACCATTGTCCTCTCTCGCATAAGATGATGCTATCCCCTTGTTGCGTATCTCACGGTCAACACAAACCACCAAGGGAGTGACGAAGCAACAAGAGTACCCCTTCCCTATTTGGCTTCAAGTCCACTGTTAACAAGGATGAAGGAATCAACCTTACCTGTTTTATTTCTTTTTATCTCACCACTTGGTCCACAAGCTAAGCCACACTCACCGAAAACTTCACTCAAAAATTTATCTCAAATCGAAAGGGGTCTCCTGTGGTGGTTAGCTTGCTTGGATCGGAGTTGGGTTTATTTTGCTTGAAAGTTTTATTATTCACTTCATCACTCCATCTTGTATTGTAAGAAACTCGAATCCTAATTCCTATTTTTCTTCTAAATCCGAATCTTTGAAAATGTTGTATTGGCTTTTCTGGGTGTCGATTTGTTTAACTTCGCGAATGATTATTTTTAGTTGTTGTTGTTAACTGTTAATGTGTGGCAAAAATGAATAAACCCACAACCAAAACCTTAGTATTGGCTTATATGGAAGTGCTTATTAATAAATCTTACTTATTTCTATTTGGCTTATTTGGTTGAGACTAACCCTTGTTTAAAAAAAAAATTAGTTGTGTTTGGGTTTTGATTGGGATGAAACCCGCTGTGGTTCGACCACAGTGGTACATTCTTGGTTTGGAAACATGCTTCATTTGGCCACTCTCATAAGTTGATAAAAGATAGTTTTGAAATATTGGTTAAGTCGAGTTATGCTTATTTTGTGGGTGAACACATCCTGATTACTTGATTCGATTTATTCCTTTAACTGCTTAATCTCTCAGCTCGTAATAGGCCATTTGGTTTTGTTCTCCAGCAACCCACGTAGGGTGCGTATGTCTTGGATCGAGTTTCGTTGGGTTTAACGGAACAACCACAAGCCTTGCTCACTTAGCAGCTTAGGTAAATGGTTACAGTCTTGTTGCGCTGTGTGAGCCGTTTGAGTCATTTTTGGTTTCAGGATAACCCACATAGGGTTGCCTTGGTTTCACATCCCACAACGACACTACAAAGTGTGTATTGTTGTACAAGTTTAAACTCAAAAGACCAAAGGGTGTTGAGTTTGCATCTTAAGTTCACCACGATGTCAAAAGTTTTGCAGCAAAGGCTTGGATAAAATTTTTGGTGTGTGTCATGTGGTTGCAGTGTCGAACCCGACCAGCAGCCAAAACGCAAGCCCACGAGGTCATATCGTTGATTTGTGATGAGCTCGTCACTCGAGCTCAGCGTGAGACTTGTGCTATAACTCGTCCCGTAACAAACGCTCCTTGTTCCTTTGACAGATGTACAAGACCAAAGTTGGGCTTGTGTTCGTATGTTGAGTCAAGGCTGAAAAGCCCAAGTCTAATACTTTCTTTGATATTAATTTCAGTTTGAGTCGAAGCCCATTGTATATGAAGTTATGTTTGTCTGTTCGTTTTAGGCCACAACCCACTTATATAAAAACAGTTTGTTTATGCGATCCGAAGCCCAACATCTTATCTCCCTTCTCATTTCAACTCCCTCGGTCACAAATCTCGCAATATAAACTAGATTACACTACCAACTTTATAACTTAACATGGTTTTATTACAAATTGATGTATATACCTTATAACTCAAGTTTGGTTAAACACTAAACATGCAACTATAAACACTTTTATAACCTATAAGTACGAAATCGAAACTAAACTTGTAAGTTGTAAACATGCTTATTACTTATATCGCCTATTTAGCTTATATAAGCTTGATATGGTTTTATAAAAATTTAAATGGGTTTCACAAATTATAAACCGGATATTTACTTAAACATATACATTGTGTAACTTATAGTTATCACGAGCAACTAAAAGGTAGACACGGGTCGTGCTCGATTTTCATCACAAATCGAAACTTAGATTATGTTCTATCATAACCCGACTAAAAGACGAAAAATGAAATATTATATTTCTCATTAACCAACCCATGTTAATACATACAAACATACACTTTTATAAACACATAATTTATCATCCACTAACTATTTTATTTTCGTTAACTTAAACTTATAAATATACTATTAGTTAACGACATGTTTATACCTTCCGACCACATCTATTTATTCACGACACTTTACTCGTAATTATTTTTCGTACCTTGTCTATCGGATACCTTTATAACGAATACTTATTCGTCGTGTATACTTTATACTCATATACTTATGCACTTCCAAGAGCCAATACTTGCAAACGCTTAGAAAATTGTTTCTTTAAACTTAAATGCTGCCACACAAGCAACAATAACACAAACATTTTAAAACTTTTGAGTTTATTTAAGAACTTCATCGAGTCTTAAACTGGAACCGTGAACTAAACTTGCCGTGCTAATCTAGGTCGCGTGTCGGTGCCGCACACTTATACCATTTGACTTCTATCTATCCAGACTATTTTACTAAGGTGAGTTCATGGCCCCTACCTTTTTGTTTTAAACTATTTTGGGGGAGAATACATGCTCGTTTTTAACTAAACTCAATGCTTGTTTTATTTGAATGCGCAATTGTTTACTCAAACACTACTGTTTTGCTGAATATTTGATTGATTATTCAAATGTATTTATGTGTATATTGGTTGCATACTTGATTATTTTCTCACGGACACAAGTGTTTGAATCAAATATGTGAGTTATAGCCCCACTCTATTTATACTTGTTTCACTATAGGGGCGAGAAACATGCAAAACTATTTTATGGACCAAAAACTGTTATTTATGCTATTACGTGGATTAGCCTAAGCTCTGTTATGTCCCAATTATGCCCACCTCATGAACCGTTAATTCCTGCTGGGAAGCGCGAATGTTATAAATAGATCTATTGGGGGTAACTCCCCCGTTCGGTTTGACCGGATAGGCAAACGTGAACGTATACCATGTCGAAACACAAGTGTCTGGGATAAACACTTGCCGGGGCCCTATATTTGATTACATGCTCTTTGAGCATGCACACTGTTATAGCTTCGGTTGCATGAACTTAGTGCTAGCGTAATAAACTATTTACTATGTGACATTATATTTGTTATAATGATCACACACTCTACTCATGGTCCACCATTCTAATTTTACTGTAAGGTAAACACTATTTTCATGACATTGTGAGCCACACAGCGGTCACAAAACTCTCTATTGAACTCACAATACTACTGTTCTATTATAAACCTATGAACTCACCAACCTCGTGTTGACACTTTTTAGCATGTATTTTCAGGTTTAAGGTGATATCTAACTGTTGAAGGCTTTGGCATGGCATGGCATGGTCATAGACAACTCTGACATATATTTGGGACCGCTTAAACTCATATATGGGCCTATATTTCCGCACCATTTTTGAATGATGTAAATTTGAATATTTTTGATAATGAAAGTTATTCTAAATGGTTGAGATAAAAACCGTTCTTTGTACTCGTGTTATGATATCAATTTAGTAGCACCCCAATGACATGTATGCTTCCGCTAAACCAGATTTTGTGGGTGTTACAAGCAACGAGGTGTGTTCTCGAAAGTTTAGGGTCTTGTGTTCTAGATAATTAGGGTTTTGTGTTCTAGATAATTTTGGCAGATTTTGATTTTGCAAAAAGCACACCCAAATGAAGTTTGTATTCCATGATTCTTGTACTTCTAGCCTTAAAAACACCAAAACTTGAAGAAAGTTGCAAACTTGATGATTTTTATGAAAATTTTTCAAGTTCTAGATAAATAGTACAAAATCAAGTACGAATTTATAAAGCTTTAAACTTGCAAAAAGATTCGAACTTTCTTGTTGGGAAAGGTTTATAACACTAGTTTGAAATCAAAAGAGTGTTAAAAACACAAAAAAACAATAAAAGTACAATTTTTTTGAAAGATGCGAGATATATAAGCTTTAAAAACACGAAATTAACAAACTCCCAACACTCCTAAATCATTGTTTGGCTCTTGATACCACTTGTAAAGATCTATAACTTTATCACACAATATAAGCACAATATATGAAGTAGAGATGGTGACTTGATGGATGTATATATGGCGTTAATATGTATAGAGAATAAGATGAAATATGGAACTTTTATTCAAGAGGCACACACACATACACACTCAAGCACACACCTCAAATGAGCCTTTGAGGTGTTTATATAGTAAGTTACATCATGCCCT
Source organism: Artemisia annua (assembly GCA_014162995.1). Lineage (NCBI taxonomy): Eukaryota > Viridiplantae > Streptophyta > Magnoliopsida > Asterales > Asteraceae > Artemisia > Artemisia annua. The sequence goes on along the minus strand of LBNU01022180.1, from coordinate 683 downwards.
AAAAGGCTTTCTATGGGCTTGGGCTTGGGCTTGGATTACATAAACATTACATGGCTTACATAACCTAACTTATAACATATTAGATTACCAAGACCCACGAGCCCATTATATATTTTAACTTAACCATCCTAACGACACAAGTTACAAGGTTTCTAATATGAGAATAACCATCACTTCTTTTTATATTTCTTTAATGCTAACAGTGTTGAACTTTTCTATTAGATGTTTAAGTGATAAAGTTAACTGACAGAAGCTGTCTTTTGATATTGGTGTTTACACTATAGCAAAGTAAGAGCATCATAAATAAAAAACTTGAGTTAAAAATTTTAACTTTCTCTCTCTATCTCTAGGGCGAATTTGGCGACCCCCTTTTACTGTTCCAATCATTCAATATTGATTATTGATTGAATCTCCATTCTTAAACTTGTAATCCACCTTGTAATTCATCTAAATCCTAACCTTTTGATATGCCTATTGATAATAACAAACCCCCAGATCCACTTATTTAGGAGTTTTGTGAGCTGACTGGTATGTCGTCAGCTAACATGAGTCACACGCGGTGCGTGGGTATTTCTTCTTCTAGGTTAAAGGAGGGACCCGTATGCCCCTCATGGTATTAGTCACGGTCTCTAACTGGTCGTGATCTGCTGGAGCTGGTCTTTTAGCGTCTTAGGTCTTCAACG
>LBNU01022174.1:88528-108612 GCA_014162995.1 Artemisia annua | reverse complement strand
CGATCAATTTTTGGCGCCGCTGCCGGGGAGCGGTTGATAAGATTTAGTCGTTCGATCGTTTGAGTAATGTGTTTTGAAGACCCTTCTTTTAGAAGTTAACGCTTTCAAAAACATAAAAACACAAAAAGATTTTCTCTTCAAATTTGTTTTCACTTTTGACTTCCACTTTTCTAAAATCAAAAATCCAAAAAGATTTTCCAGTTCAAAATTGGTTTTCATTTTTCAAAACATAAAATCCAAAAATAATCTTCTTATCCTCTTTTGTTTAATTCTCATGGGATCATTATATGCTCGTTGGGGCATATGTGAAAGGTGTGGTAATGATCTTCAGAATGGATGTTGTTCGAATTGTAATCCTTACACGTATGATCAAAACCCGAATACATTCAACAACTTTTCTCACTACCCACCTCAGCCTTACTTATATTCGTTTGATCAATCTTTCTGTAATGGATGTGGAAATCCTTTGGATCTGACTTCGGCATCGGCATATTGTCAATGGTGTACTTGCATGAGGTGTGGTAGAAGTCTTTTTAATGGAAATTCTTTGTTTTGTGCTATCAAAGATGAAAATTCATATTCTCAAAATTTCAATTCGCACTTTTCCTATAACCATCGAAATGATTCTTACTTTCCTCCTCAAAACCTTTATGAGCAAGAACCATATGTCAATAACTTCTCATTCAAAAATACTCAGAATTTTGAGCAACCTGTTGAAAATATTCAATCTGAGCCGTATCCAAAATGGAAAGAAGACAGAGAATCACTACTCAGTCTAATGAAGGAGTGTAAAGAGTTAATTCTTCGAAGAAACAAAGAAAAGGAAAATTCTGAAGAGAGCAGAGAAGACGAGACTTTGAAAGAAGAAAACGAAATCAACGCTTCGAGTGGCAATCCCACTCGATCTTGTGAACCTTTACATGTTGAAAATTTTTCTTTGGCATCTCTCGACGGCGACTTCTCTAAAATTCTAGCCGCTTTAGAGCTTGCGAGTGCTCGTGTTATTTATAATGAACCATCGACTTCTGCCTCTTCTCCGGTGATGGAAATGGAACGAGAAACCGAGGTGACAAAGGACACGGTACTGTCCCTTGATAATGGAAGTGCTAAATACGTCCAACCTTCAATTGTCCAAGAATCATTTGTTCCCCTAAAACCGTCAAGAATTGAACCTAATTTTTCTCGATTTAAGGTTACGAGATCGGCAAGAAAAAGTGTTGAGCTTAAAACGGTGAATGAAAAGAATGTCTTGCCTTATCTTCACGTCTTTCAAGAACAAGAACCAGAGACTACAACGGAAGTGGTGGAAATTGCTAGCTCTCAGAGCACACCACTTGTCCCACCTCCGGATTCTCCAAGATGTTCTTCGACACTTGTTTTTGATATTGTTGAGCCGTCAGATCCTTTGGAGCCCGAGCTCAAGGATTCTTCACCCGATTTTGAAAAATATACTTTTGATACGGCCGAAGATTGTGATGTACCTCCTTTTCCTCCCGTAGAGCCCAAGGACTTTCTAACAATGGGGGACGAGCCTCTTAACACTATTCCGGCAACGGAATCGGACGAATTCAATAAGTCTAGTGTTGAGAACCTTGTGACAATCCAAAGTGAGTACGGGGAAACTTCTAACGGTGAATTTGAGATTGTTGAAAGTGATCGTCTTGATAATATTGTTGATACGAATGATAAGCTGGTTGATGATATTTGCTTTGAGAAGAACGATGATGAGATGCTCTCTGATTTTGATTCTGATGATTCCTTATCTTGTGGAGACATCGAATATGTTGATGAAGATGACGACAATGAAATTCAAGATGAAGCTCTTCGTGAGAAATTATCTAACGTTTATCTTCTCCTTGCAAAGATTGAGGCATTGAATAACCATCCGACTTCTTCTCCTATCCCCGTTATGGATAGTGATTTTCTACCCGAGCTTGAAACTTTTCGATTTGAGGAGAAGAGTAGTGGCAATCCCACTATTCATGCTGATAACTCTCTTCCGGATTATGAGTGCTTTCATTTTGAAATCAATTCTTTACCTATTACCGATAATCCGTCTCGTGATCGATTTCTTGCTACGGATGACTCGATACCACCGGGTATTGAGAATGACGAGAATAATGTGCTTATTGATGATGATACTTTGAATTCCAATTCCAATTCAAACCCTTTTGATTCTCGTCCACCCCCGGAACCACCCGATGTTGATTTTGGATCCGGTTTGAATGAAGTTATTGATGGAGGGGTGGACGAGACTTATGATGTTTATGCTATCACCATTCGTGTGTTTCAACCATTCTTTACTTATCCCATCATTTCTTCACTTTCCCACTCCTCTGCGAGTGAGGATTTTGTTTTTGACCCCGGTATCCTACATTTCATGACGGTTGTGTGTTTCATTTGCTCCCCCAAGGACAAGTAAATTCGGGGCGAGTCTAAGCTATACGACTCGTTACTAAACAAGCGCTTCGTGGGAGGCACCCCATGCTTATCCTTTTTATTTTATTATCTAATAAGTAACGCAAGGAGGGCGACCTCTTCCAATCTTGTGTTTGCTTGGTTGTTTGTGTTTGTGCAGGATTTCCCTAATTCATGATGACTCTCGTGCTCGTGGATCGTCTCATCTCCACTCGAGTCCCATGTATTGATGCTTGCTTGGAAATCAATATATCCAAAATCTTATCGACTAACGGTATCTTTGGCATACTTAATAAACGGCCTTAGATTTATTGTTAGGATTACCCTTACCTTTTTAAACATTGAGGACAATGTTTATCTTTAGTCTGGGGGATTTGGTGAATCTTCGATTTGATTGACCTAGCACTTTCACCATTGCTGTTTACTTACGCAACCCCGTTTTTCCTCAAAAATCCAAAAAAATTGAAAAAATTTGAAAAATTCCAAAGAAAAAATGAAAAAAAATTAAAAATTATGCAAAAATAGAATAAAAGTTTTGACACCGCGTTTGACTTTCCTACTAGGTAAGAGTGAGAATAAAAATTTTGACTTGATCCGGGCGTGTTGAGCCCTAGCTTGTTCCCTTAACCAATGATGATCACAAAAGCTTTTGCTAGTTTTGTACACAAGGAGCTACTCTTTTGTCGGCTCCCGTACTTGACTTTATATATGCGTGGCTTGATTATCGGCTAAGCATTCGCGGATCTCATTATTTGAGATTTTAAATTTGCGGAGAACGTGAAATGATAGAGTTTCTTTAGAAGTTAGATGCTAAGCATAGAGTAGTTGGATCTCTTTAAAGCTCATCGAAGGTACTCATGTCTTTTTGTTCCCACAAAATTGCTTCACCCCATATATGTGCAAAATAATTAAAGATGTTAGGTTTAGCCGATGAGTAGTTCTTTATCTTCTTAAGAGAATCTTTGCTTGGGAAATTGGGTACACATCATGGATACACGTCAATTGAGTTGTATTGTATATCGTTGAATAAGCGTAGTACGCATGTGGTTTCGGAGCTACCCAAAAGCCCGTTGTTATGTATGAGCTAAGGTGCTTTAAGACTTCGGATTGAGATCGGACCTTGGATCCTAGATTCCAACCCTAGCAGTTGGCGGTAGGTCTTGGACTGAAACCGTGAAGGTTCGGAGTTGAGAAGTTACTAAGGCAAGAAAAAGAAAGAAAAAAGTGAAAAAAAAAGTATCAAGAAAAAAAAAAGAAAAAGAAAAGAAAGAATAAGGATGTATGTTGAAGATTTATGGATCATGAGTTCTAGTGTTAAGACTAAAGTTGGTCGCGCGTGAGGTGCATGTTACGATCCTAGATCGGACGCATGAGGTGCACGTGAAATGTACTCGCCAACTTATGTCTATTTTTGATGTATTCCAAAGTCTTTGTATGTATCCAATATCCTTGATGTGGACCACATTTCTCTTGCAAACCTTCTTAAGAGAAGATCGATAACTACTTAGCGTATGAATTTGGTATCTTTATCGGACTAAAAACTATGAAACGAGATGCTTATGAAGAAATTCATTTCTCTCACAAAAATAAAATAATGAGATACAAAAATAGGAAAATGGGAGCAAGCGGTACACGAGTAACTTCCATGAGTAGCGTTGGCATCTAACTTGTAATTAAACAATGATCCGTTTTTACGCTTAGTTTGGGAGCTTGTGAAAAATCAGGGACGATGAATTTTATCCAATCGGTCACTTTTCTATGAATCGTGTTCTTACTCTATGACCCTTAATCGTTATTGAAAGATAATGAAAGTCAAGCACACCGTCATAAGCTAAAGTAGTATAATATAAGTAGCATATGGAATAAAATGGAAAACCGGGGCGTTTTAGGGAATAAATGATTTCGTATCTCTTTTGAACGTTTTGCTACTTTTCAAAGTTAGTAAAGAGAGGTGTGAAATTATTTATCTTTAAAGCGTGACGTGATTACATTGCGTGAGGACACGCAATACCTTAGTCTGGGGGATTTTGGTATGTGCTATTTTACACATACTTTTGACCTTAGTTTAAGTGTATAAAAGACCAAAAACTAACGTTAAACGCCAAAGATATCGTGTTTTTGTGTTTGTGATCGTGCAGGAAAGGATATTGCATAAATGGCATGAAAATCAACCAAAAAGCCTAAAACGAGCACGAGATGTGGAAAAGTGTCAAAAAGCCGAGTCAACGATGATATCTACTTAAGAAAAGCCCAAGACGACAAAGTTATTTCTTAAAAGCTCAAGAAGATGTTAGAAACACTTAATCGAAGTTGAAAGAGATTCATAAGGAAAAGCTTCCCAAATTCGAGCAAGTGATCGTATTTACATCTTTGAAGACCTTTGAAATACGAGTCAACTCAAGTCCTCAAGTTACCAAGTGTTACGTTTAATGTTTAAGAACGTTTAGTAGTTTGTAACATAGTTTTAGTGCAATTTCATGAATTGTAAAGGTTCAAGGGCTTAAGATGCAATATTGTCTAAACTTTCTAAGCTCTTGACCTATAAATTGACATCACCTCCTCATTTGGATGGTTGGTTAGTTTTAGGGTTAGTTTTAGGATTAGTTTTAGGTTAGTCTTAGCTTATTTTTGTATTAGGGAAGTTTTATTTTTATGCAAGTTTATTTCCATGTCTTAATATCTTTCTTTAGATTATTTTATGCTTCAATTTAATCTTTCTTTTAAGTCTTTAAATCTTTTGAGCTTATTTTCATGTCATCTTAATCTTTTCTAAAAGCTTTTATAAGTTTTGTCAACTTAGCATGGTAAAATTCAAATAAAATGAGCTAGGGCTTGTTTGGGTCGTGGCTTATTTTAGCTTATATAAGCTTGTTTGGTTTCTTAGATTAGTTTCTTTAAAGTTTTTCATAAGTTTTATTTAGTTTTTTTTTTATTTTTCTTTAATCTTTTGGTCACGTTACATGAGTTTCAAAACACATTTTTATTAAATTTTGCGAGTTTGGTTTTCTTAGTTTAGAGGTCTAGCGAGTATGGGTATTGGTATTTAGCGAGTATGAGTTTTTAGCTTAGGTCTTGCGAGTATGGTGACCTCCTAGCGAGTACCACATGTTATTAGCGAGTATGACCCCTAAGTTAGCGAGTATGGTGTGGTTTAGGTTGCGAGTTTCATATGTTTAGCGAGTTTGGAATTAGTTTTGCGAGTATGGGGCAGCCATGATTTGCGAGTGTGGACACATAAGTGTTGCGAGTATGGTTCTCAATATGATAGCGAGTATGAGAAGTCAATTATTGCGAGTATGGGCTTCCAACTTTAGCGAGTATGATAGTTCCTAGGGTTGCGAGTATGAGTTGTTAACTAATATTGAATATGGTCACACTTAGGTAGCGAGTATGTATTGTGTCATGTTCTTTTCTAGTCTCTTTTCTTTTACAAGCCGAGTTAGGCTTTTATTTCCCTCATCGTTTCATCGAGTGAGGTTTGATTTTCATTAAATCTAAACGATATGCTGTCGAAATTTTCTTAAATCTTTTTAGTAGCGTTTTCTTATATAAGTCTTTTGTCTTTTCGTTTTTAGTCTTCAACTTTAATTACGTTTAATATTTACAAGTCTTTAAATTACTTTATCGCTTTACGTTCTTAAACATGAGTCGTGAGTAGTTTTAAACGTGTTTGCTTAGTGGCTCGGGTTTGTGAGTTAAGTACGAGTATTAAATGTTTGTGATTAATAATCATTAAGATTATTTAGACGTGTGATTTAATTATTCAAGAGCAAAAACTTTAGAACGACTAATTCACTTGTCTAGAGTTATTCTCCCTTCAAAAGACTAATTGACAACTAATCTCGAGAAAGGAAAATAACTCGTCACAAACCTTTAGCTTACACTTAATGAACTTATTCGTGTCGCTTCGCAAACATATTGTCTTTTAAATTCATTTACCGCTTTCATTGTTTTTATCGCACTTTTATTACCGCTTTCTTTAGTCGCTTTATTACATGTTTCTTTACTTGTTTACTTAGTTTGCGTCGCTTTCGCTTTCCTTTACTTTAACCGCATTTTAAATTGTCGTTGTAGTATAATCAAAACCAAAATCATCTTTTAAACCTATTCATCTCACATATCTCACGATCTTGAGTGACGAGATCAGTTCAATCCTTGTTGGGACAACGATCCGAGTTTATAAGCTTCACCGCTTGAAATGCTTTATCATCCATTGCTTTATGAATTTAATGCATGTTATGGTTAAATGATCGCCAAGGGATAACTAAGCCTTGATTGGACGACAACATCAGTGTTAAGAGAATTAACCAGGTACCAAACGCGGCCTATTTCAGCCAATATCAAAATATGTGACACATCATATATCTGTGCAATTTAAAAGAGCCGGATAATAAGTGTTGAGAGTCGACCCTAACTCATTTGGTTCTCTATAAACAAAGGGTCTTTTTGCCCAATTACACGACCTTAGCATTTTGCTACCTCAACTATTACTTCTTAAGTTCATAATTAGGTAACGTAAATTCAAAAAACATTATGCTCTTTTGTTTTCTACCGCCATCGCCATCAACATGCTTGGCTGAGTTGGGAAATAAAGACTATTCTTTCCAGCACCATGCCTAATGCAGGTGAGATATTGGCTACACACACTTATAGTTGTAGCTATCTCCTATGTATATCAATCTAAAACATTAAAACTTAGATTGAGATTGTTTGCCCTGATGGTGCTTTAGCATAGGTTGTGATAATCGTCTTTTTGTCAAATTGGATAGGTTGCTCTTTTTATGGCATTTTTTTTATGTGTATGTTTTAGAGGCTTTACGTACACATGGTATCCTGAGCTCACTCTACTATTTTGTGGTTAGTAAATTATAAAATATATAAATATCACGCGTGTACTCATTTGACCCATCCTATTTTTTAACTGTTAGATCTAAATGATTCGTCCAAACCTACCCATTATAAAAAACAATATAGTCATCCTTAATTAGCAAAATGTAATAGATTAGGTAATATGCACTACTTAATTTTTCTCACTTTACATCAAGAATTAGCCATTGGATCATTGGAAGAAGCTTGCTTGAATTAAAATTGCCTCTTGAAAAGGGATATAGTTGCAGTTAACTATCTACGACATTGTTGAAGTACATGTAACAATAGTTATATGTTTGGATTTGCACGATTTGAAGAGTAAAATTATATGATATTTTACACTTGCGTTAGTTATTTAGTTATTTGTTGACTCAAACATGTATTTGGATATGTATATAATCTTTTAAGGAAACATATTCACACAAGTTTGGATATGTATGATTTGGAGCATAGTGTTGGTCACAGTCAACTTTGTACCCTGTCACAGAAGTTCTAATGAGCATTTGCACAGGCCTAACCAAAAACCTTGCTTTACAAAAAGTCCAATCCAACGGCCATTACTCGAACAAGAAAATAGAAACTTTGGAGGACAATGGGAAACCTCAACCAATCATCAGTATCCTGAAGAAGCACAAGCTAATAGCAACATCCTGTCTGAATCATCACCTGAAATCTGAACTTGTGAAAGTGATTCATCTTATCCTAGGTTTGTTCTCATAACATTTTCGCATGGCAATCTATTATTACTTTTGGCGCATTATATCACAATTTTTGGACATCTGTATATCGCTTTGCGCTTGCAGTCATTCGACAGTAATATTCAATACTACAGGTTCAAACAACTACTTAACCCTATACCAATCATACAAGTTCAGACACAAGCATTTGCATACGTGGAACAAAACAAATTCAGGAATCAAGTACAATTGGTCACTGTCTTTGAAGCAAATCAAGATCACTACAGTCTACATGGTAATACGTACATTGTTTTTCACATATGGGATTTGAAACACGGACACCTCTAAACAATACCCTCTTAATGCAGGTTGGCCGATTTACAGTCGATACACTTATACTAAGGATATATGCTACTAAACCATGGTACTTTAACAAGTGCATTACCTGCTCAAAGAAAGTGTCACCAGGGTTTCCACACCAACAATGTCAGCAACTGGTTTAGCACCAATTTACAGGTTCCATAACCTACACATTAACGCACTATCCTAAAAGCAGAGAACACAACACACCATATTCGAAATATGTAACTAACACAAATAAATGTATCCACTATCTACAGTTATTGCTTTAAGGCGATCATTAATGACAAAACTGCGACAATAATCCTCACGTGTTTTAGTCTTGAGGCACACTCGATGACAAAAAGACTACAAAGAAATCCTTAGTACACATTAGAGAATACTAAACACGTGTTCCGGTTCCACTTTGGCACAACAAGCAAGAAAAACCGCCGAGACTACATATTAGATAAAACAATGGATGATGAACCATTGCAGCTTCCAACCACTGTTGTAACTACAGCAACCAAGACGGGAGCATCATCAACTGCAGACATATCAACGCCCAGAAAAATAACGCCACCACCTAATGAGGCTGATACCAGAAAAAGGCGGATGCAAAACCTGTCCAGTGAAAGTTTCCATGCGCAAAGATCTCTTCAAAGACGACAAACAGGACACGGAGCAACCAGATACCAACAAACAGAAACATGAGTAGCATCCATGAAGTTAGTCGCTATACCTTTTGTTTAGTGTAAAAAATGATGTAATCCGTAGTGTTTCTAGGAACTTAAGTAGACAAATGTAGTATCACTCGGGTAACTTAATCTGTAGCATCTCTTATGTAGAACTCAAGTAAAGTCAGATGCTACACATTTTGTTGTAGTGTTTCTAGGAACTTTAGTAACTAAATGTTGTAAAACTTGGGTAACTTAATCTGTAACATTTCTTATATAAAATAAATTGGGTCATAATACTCCGATATCTAATATGGGGTCTGCAGGTGTGAAAAAAATCTAAAAAGATGACACTGAAAAAAATCTAAAATATGAAAAATTTTTCATTCCTTTTCATAGGTCGGCTTATTTAGTGCTACATGGTAATGAACAATAATTTTATCACCTAATTCACATTTGTTTTAGGAAGTTCAAGTGCTGAGTTAGATATCTCTACCAACCAACGTGGTGCACCAGTTGCTGGTCCATCACCTAGGGATGACCATGGAGCCGATTCTACTGAATCATCAGGTAAGGGACCTGAAGGTGATATCTTTTGCTTCAATTGTTTGCATTTTTCCTTCTTTCTTACTCCTCTCGGATACTTTCGATATAAATAAAAAATGAGTAATATATAGTGATAAAGAATTTCATAGTTAGAAGCTTTGCGACTTGCTCTTTAAAATTATCAAATTTTTTGCTCACCTGAAATATGCAATGGATGTAAACAGCTTAAGTATCAAGTCTTTTTCAGTCATTTTTTTACCCGCCTTCTTTCGCTATAATAAAATATTTCGACACAAGACAAAGTTGCAGATACTTATTCATATTAAATTGCATGTAATATAAGTTCTAAATAGACTTGCACAGTGTGTCATTGAGATTAAACTTTGATGTAAATTTACATAAATTCACTTTGTATTTCTTAATTGTTCTATAATTTTTAACGTTCATTTGAGTTTAATTCATATACTATGTTGTAACAAAAATATTTGTATATTTCAATTGTTCTATAACTTTTGATGTTCATTTATTTTCATTGTTATGCATTCAATATAAAAATTGTTACATTTATATTTTATTATGTCCACCTGCTCTATGTATGAAGATGATAGGGAGCAGGACACGTGGATTTTCATTTACACCTGCTCTATTAGGAATTGCAGTTAATGAGCTTCATTTGTGTATGTTGTTCCGTTAATTCAAGAGATTTTAGGTGTTATTGGTGATAATGTGCAGGTAGTAGATTGAGGTTTATTTGCGGATGCAAATGCTAATTAACATGTGATGGCAAATATTTATTTACTCACCACTATATTTTCATGCAAGTTCCAATGCCAGGGGCATAAATAAACTAAAATATGCAGTGGAGAATGCGCCTTACCCATTTCGTGTTTCAAATAATTGAGAATACATGAACCAAATTCTGCTAATACGGGGACCGATCGCCATGGTAATCAATCTGTATCAAATGCTTTACCAGTTGATAAGCGGAAAGGAAAGGTGGTTGATATTGATAAAGTTGTTGTCGATGATCCGCCCTCTTCTATTGCGGTTGGCAATTTCGGTATGGTGCCTTTTCCCTTTTAGTTAGTATATGCAACCATTGTCTTCCTAATATTATAAGCTTTTGTTGGAAGCTTGAGATGTTAGATCGACTACTCCCCAAGCTAAAAGCTACAGATCATCGGGTAACAAGAAGTTTATATTCATCATCTCCATATAGAAGGACCAATTAATCACTTGATTAATACATAAAAATGGGAGACTCGTCATCAGAGGTGTTGTTAGTGAGCAACAAGAAAGTTATATTTCTCATGCAACCATACGTTTGGAGCTTCCTAAGAATGATGGTAGCCTAATTTTGTCAAAGAATTTATATTTTTCATGCGCACTTTCTCTATTGTTCATTCTGAATTGGGCAAAAAAAGGTAAAAAAAAAAAAGTTCTTTTGATTGCATGTAATTTTTTTAATTGACCTGAATATCTTATCTTTATAAAACATGCATATTCAAATACAACAAGGGTAGCTTTTCTCCTTTATTCGAATTTATTTACAACTTTCTTCTAGATGTTAGTGCCAAATACTGATAAATATCAAGTAGTAGATTGGTTTAGTTTTTTAAAAACTGGAACACCTATTTTTATAAATCTCTGGACACTGATCTTATAGTGTATATTTTTTTAGTTATGAGAAGAGGTAGCCCTTTTAACCATTTACGGGTAAACTGGTGAATTTGGTTTATGGTTTGCAAACAGGTCAGTTGGTTAAATGTTAGAAATTGGTTAAAATGGACTCGGATTGAGAGTTTGTTAGGGAGTGGAGGTCATTTAACATAAATTTTACTTGCATAAAATGTTTTTGGGTGTTCATCTCAAAAGTTAGATGATTCTACATTAAATTTATGTACAATTCAAGAAATGAAAAAGTGCTTGTGGGTTGGCATAACCCAACCCATCCATTTTAAGAATCACATGTTCTGACCCAGACCTAATTTCACCCATGCCCGACAATGTTTTACCGGTCCCTTTGGAACTGTTAACCAACCTGTTCGACCCGCCCATGTTGCTACCTTTAGGTACCAGATTTTCCCAAGTATTGAAAACTAATTCTGGTCAGTTTTGACTCTAAAACTCAATCATTTGACTTTTAGAAATAGATCCCTATAGTGGAGAATCATGTAGTCACTGAAGCTTTTTATATGTTCATATCCATTCAACCCGAAGAAATTGGGTATTTGAAGCTACTTCAAAGTTTGAGACACTGAGATTGTTCATAAATATGTGAGCAACTAAATGACCACTCAGTATTGGTGGCACTTTCAATACACTTTTAACATTTTTATTTACAGAGATTAACATGTTACACTATCTTATATAGTTAATACATTTTTATTTATAATGTTTCTTATATTATTCTATATGTAGCCTAACATTATAACAATCACTAATAAGTCAAATGTTAACATTTTTATTTAAAAAGATAGGAGATTTTTTACTTTACGCACGTATTAATTTTATGCCTTTAAGTTTGTCGTAATCAAATTTCTTAGTGTTAGTAACTTTCTTCTATTTTTCCACTTTAAACCCAAGGTTTGTTCTTAATGGTTCCATTGCACTATTTCATTTGGTGATGTTATGACATACTTTAGTGGTGGAATAATTGAACGACGTTAAATACTATGATTAGTCACCCGTAGTACTGAGAATACACAGGTCCATCCATGAGATGATCGATTGATAGGCCAGTTGATAATATCTCAGCTAAAATCGTTGGAAGCTCATAATGTCTCATTCTTATAGAATCTCACTCTTATTAAAGTTTATTCCTTTTTCCTTACTTAAGGTTTTTATACTTGGAAGAAGATCCGCACACTACACTTTTTTTTTCATGTTAGAGTAGTATTTCAACGTGGCTATATGCACATCATAGTTCAAATTCTGCCCAGTCATTACCATTGTTTCAACCTACTGAACCTTCTATAGGCTTATATTTGTGAAACTTAAGAGGAGATATCATGATAGCTATGATCTTCTATTAAAACAATTATTTATAACTGTAGGGTTTATAGGATTTTGGGAGCAGTTAGGGAGTTTGATTGACACATATTTCCGGCTGTATATATTAAATCTGAGGTCATGTTATTGTCTGGCAGGGAGAAGATGGAGATAAAAAAAAACTAAGTCCAATTTGATAGTTCAAGGCCAAGCTTATCAAAATACATTTATCACTTGGAATGACGATGCAGCTTCGAGTAATGACACTATCTTCAACTATTCGGATGGTGTTTTTTTTTCCTCCTGATTTCTTCGCTTAAAGTATAAGCTTTAAGGTATGCAAGTGGATTATAAAAGAATCAACTACACTAATATGTAACTAACTTTAAAGTATATGTTGTTGTACTAAACAGAAAACTTTTAATTCATATTTAAAAGTCAAAATAATTATGTCATCTAAATAAAAATATTAACACCATTAAGAATTGTTCAAAATCCCCCTTAACTAATACCATCAAAATAATAATTAGCACCCGTCCTTAAAAATGAAATTCCGTTAAGTAACACCATCAAAAGAAAAATTATAAGTCATGCCCGCTTATCGGGCGGGCTTCGAAATCTAGTATATGTATATATATATATATATATATATATATATATATATATATATATATATATATATATATATATATATATATATATATATATATATATATATATATATATATATATATATATATATATATATATATATATATATACTAGCTTCATAACCCGCCCGATGGGCGGGTACTCTTCATAAAAATGTTTTTCAAAATTATTTAGACGGAAAAATAATTATTGAACTGCGGAAAATATGTTTAACAAAGAATTGGAAAACCATCATATATTAATTAATTATGTATTATATGTACAAATAACAATCAGAAGTATCATAACAAATTAATTACATGATGGTTACACTCATACGCGGAATAAAACTTCATATTACTTAGTTGATTTTTATGGTTCATAAACTTAAAAGGAAGAGGGTGCACTAAAGTAGTCGATTTCAACAATAAAAAGCAAAATTTTAATTTTCATCATCACTAAAAAAGTTGACATCAGGCACGTAATCATCGGTTATGTCATGCCTCACTTTACGTACTTGTTTCATTAGTTCATCGGCCTTTTTTTTTATCTTTGACATCAGCTTATTCCAAGTGCCGTTATAATATAAATAGGCATATGTGATTCAATTAATAAAAAAAGAATGCCTTTCCAAAAAATAATTAATCAAAAAAATACTTTTCAAAATCAAAATATATTAAGAAAGTTAATTAAAAATATGCAAAACTGAACTATAATTTCATATTTATTAACTTCATACATTCAAAGCTTATGAAAAGTTATTTGTATACAACGTCGTTGGTGCAATTTTATATTTACTATCTTCATCAAAAACCAGTTGCACCAAAACTCATATGCACCACAATGTTTTAGATATTTGTACACGGTAATCTATTTTGATACGCCAAAAGATTGTGGATTGTGACTCAACATTTGTTTTATGAAGTTAAAAAGAGTAACTGAGCCATTACAATGCACGACATTTTTTTAACGAACAATGCAAGACAGTTGAAACTATAGAAATTAGCTTGTTAGATTACCATCGAATTGAAAGAAGTGCATTATCACTCATACTTGGACATTTGCAATCAACTTGTGAGTTGTTTTCCATAATCAAATATAAATAAATCAATAAAAAGTAGTGCAACAGGTTTACACTAAAAATCGTAACTTGGGGGGTTCTATTTCCATTGGTGTAGAAGTAGCGTGCCACCTCATAGTTGCGCCATGTCACTATCTGGCTATTTGCTTCAGTTAAATGCACAAAAACAATATAGTCATAATAAGTTTATTTAAAGGTAGGAGTCTATATTTGAAATAAGCTTAGATGAAATTCGTAATATATCTAAGATCAGAATTCATGATAGTTAGGATAGCGATCTTAT
Source organism: Artemisia annua (assembly GCA_014162995.1). Lineage (NCBI taxonomy): Eukaryota > Viridiplantae > Streptophyta > Magnoliopsida > Asterales > Asteraceae > Artemisia > Artemisia annua. The sequence goes on along the minus strand of LBNU01022174.1, from coordinate 94,101 downwards.
TGTTTTTGTTCAAGCTCATGTTATGAATACTGTATTGCTAAAGTCTTACAAAAATAAGTGTTGATGTCAGTGGCATCATTAAGGCCATAGTGGCCGCACTTTCAAGAAGTGAGTACAAACTGGTAGAATTTAAGTTATAGAATGGTGCAATTATTTGAGAAGGTCTTATGTGTATAAGAGGCCACAATCGAACAATTTTTATTGCTGAAATCTAAACATGAACCTGAGAAACATACTATATCCTAGTTTATAAACACACTTGACATGGAACAGTATTATCAAGCTTGAGCCTTCATGCTAACTTGAATTGCAATAGCAAGGCCTATGCTCATAATTCCAAGATTCATGCCTACAGTATACATAAATTAAAAGAAAAAAATATTATCCTACCAAAAAGTATGCAACATAAGTTAGTTACTCCCCTGTGGTTATGACTAATAAGATTGATTGAGATCCACATACTCCGCCTAATATTAGGGATGTTTGGATGTACTTTATTAAAATGTTCATCGCAACTTATAGAATTGATGTTAGATTAGCAAGATGACCATTAGGTTAAAGCTNTGTTTTAGATATTTGTACACGGTAATCTATTTTGATACGCCAAAAGATTGTGGATTGTGACTCAACATTTGTTTTATGAAGTTACAAAGAGTAATCGAGCCATAACAATGCAAGACATTTTTTTTAATGAACAATGCAAGACAGTTGAAACTATAGAAATTAGCTTGTGAGATTACCATCGAATTGAAAGAAGTGCATTATCACTCATACTTGGACATTTGCAATCAACTTGTGAGCTGTTTTCCATAATCAAATATAAATAAATCAATAAAAAGTAGTGCACCATGTCACTATCTGGCTATTTGCTTCAGTTAAATGCACAAAAACAATATAGTCATAATAAGTTGATTTAAAGGTAGGAGTCTATATTTGAAATAAGCTTAGATGAAATTCGTAATATATCTAAGATCAGAATTCATGATAGTTAGGATAGCGATCTTATTGTTTTTGTTCAAGCTCATGTTATGAGAATTGTATTGCTAAATTCTTACAAAAATAAGTGTTGATGTCAGTGGCATCACTAAGGCCATAGTGGCCGCACTTTCAAGAAGTGAGTACAAATTGGTAGAATTTAAGTTATAGAATGGTACAATTATTTGAGAAGGTCTTATGTGTATAAGAGGCCACAATCGAACAATTTTTATAGCTCAAATCTAAACATGAACCCGAGAAACATACTTTATCCTAGTTTATAAACACACTTGACATTCGTGAACAGTATTATCAAGCTTGAGCCTTCATGCTAACTTGAATTGCAATAGCAAGGCCTATGCTCATAATTCCACGATTCACGCCTACAGTATACATAAAAGAAAAATATATTATCCTACCAAAAAGTATGTAACATAAGTTAGTTACTCCCCTGTGGTTATGACTAATAAGATTGATTGAGATCCACATACTCCGCCTAATATTAGGGATGTTTGGATGTACTTTATTAAAATGTTCATCGCAACTTATAGAATTGACGTTAGATTAGTAAGATGACCATTAGGTTAAAGCTTGAGACATATATAAGTAAATGGGTCAAAACAGCCATCTACAATGTTTATGCTTTGACAACAAAGGTTATTCACGCAAAATGATCAGTAGAAGATACTTTTTACTGTATCATTATTGAAGACTTTTGAAATTAAGAGAAATTAGCCATTATTTACTAATTCTTATGTTTTCTTGTTTACATTATCTTTTTACAACGTAAATGAAAAATAAGTGAATCATACAAACAAACATTGAAACATACATTTCTTTTGAAAAATAAACATTTTGCACTTACTGGAGCATGGGTGATTTTATTCAATCTTTTGCTTGCCATCAAGCTCATAAGTTTGTTTGAATCAAGAATTCAACAACAATCTCGCTTTCTTGATATCCGATATCTTAGCATCATTACTAATCCTCATTCTATGCAAAGCATTCAAATAACCTTTATGATTAATGATTGGAGGTGTTTAATTCTCGAATGTTTTTTTAAGGTTTATCGTAAACTAAACTGGTGGTAAAAGCTCTTTTCTCACATTGGGAGGAGCTCCATCAATAGGAGAATCCGTATGGGTGTAGATACCTTGAGGTCTGTCCTCGTCAAACACTTAACATACATCATCACACGGCTATGTCAAGGCCATACATTAAGCTGAAAGTGTAAAAAAGAAAAATGAGCAATATGGTCATAATAATTAGACACGAAATGCTTATAGTTGCAAAAAGTGTTATAAAATGGAAAAGTAGAAAGAAGCATCATGAAGAACATGAGGGCCACTCAAATCATTATTATACAAATCAAAAATATAAAACCATATGAAATAAGAAAAGTAGACATGGAAGTGAGGGAACAACATAAGTAAAAGATGCATTATGCATGGCATACGAATTACGATATGTTTTATAGTTGGTAAAAACAAAGAAAAATATCTATAGTAAAGTTATCTACTTATAAGCTTATAGAGGATACTGTTATATCATTTCATAATCATTTGATGCAAAACTTCAATAAAAAAATGCATACCGAGCCCTTTGATGTTCTTTTTCGATAAACTATTGAACTCCAAAATTTTGCAAAGAAACTGGACAACTTTAAAGTTGCAACATGGTTAAGTATATTGATTTACCTAAGCTCATTAGCCCACAAATACCTCATATGACCAGAAAGTGACACGCTCACATGCATATATCGAAAGAAGAGTTCTAATGTAATTATGATTCCTGGACCTTAATCCTCTCCAAACAACCAATTTCAAATCTTTAATATACTTAAAAATACCTTAAGAAAACAGATGTTGAGTGTTTTTTTTGGCTATTTTAGCATGTTGCTTATCAGAAAACTGACAAAAGAAGGAATAAGTCTGACTGATAACTCAACCTGCCAATTAGATAGAATCAAGCTAAAGGTCAAAGGCACTAATCAAATCTGGTACATATAAGCATAAAAAGCACATACATAGGAGTTCCAATTTCGAGCATTCTGAAATCTAAATTTTATGTAATTAGGACTATATGAGTACCTTGCAACAGTTGGCCGAATCACAGAGCTTTGAATTGCATACGGACAAAACAAATTTAGTTTTCCAATCACAAACAAAAGTGTGTCCAGTGCGAGCTCAACTATTGTTACACAGAACTGTTAATCGTTTCGCGCCAGACCTACCTAGAAATGAAAATATAATTAACTGAAACATTTTTTGTTTAAACAGCTTGAAATTATCAATAAATTAAGCTTAGCACGCACCTCTAATTGAATGAATACTGAAAATAATTTATCTACCGATTTTGTGTTGGTAGTTCCTGCATAATAGAGATGATTATAAAGAAAAGTCCAAACCAAAATGAACGACTTGTGAACATAAGGGGTTTACCTAATGTCCATAAGAGAATATGCTTGCATGAGTAGAATCAACGGAAAAAGGTCAACATGTAGTGATTCTAAACCCAATTGCTCCAATGCCGAGAGAAATCATTGTCTTACACTATCACAGCAGGAAGGCTTGAACACCAGAATGAGCCGAGAGTTTGGAACTGCACATAAAATTTTCGCCCAAACTTGAAACACTTTCAGTGTAATATGATAGAAAAAGATTTTCACAAGTCAAGAAAAGCCAACTATTTCTCAATGGAATCCAGAGAATACTTAAGGTGGCCATTTCGACCCAACATACTTACGAATGGATTAACTTGGATCGTGCTTTAACTTAAACTGGCCAAACATAAAATGTAGCTAAAGGTGTCAATGAAAGATCATGAATACTGTTGATTTGACCTTTTGCTAAAGCGTGTTCATGCATTTCGATTAGAAGCTAATGTACTCCATTACTTGCCCAAGATTTCTGTTGCAGCAACAGCGCCTGGCACAATGTTGGCCCGACCATGGCTCGCACTTCAGCTATTTGTATGGCAGCAGTATTGGCATGCAGTGCGTCTAGGCATATAGAGACCAACAAAAGATTTGCCCGTCGCCGCTTGTTTGCACCTCACATCCTGAAAAAATGCTTTCATAAGATATCATTAACTTGAAAGTTCATGTAAGATGTGACGTTGCACCAGATTTTGATAAACTACGCCCAAACCATACGCATAATGCCTACGAAAATGCTTAAAACAAATGTTTATGGGTCAATATTATTCAATCCATTTACTCTTTTGTTGTAAAAGTAAGTACCAACAACCATGTTATTTTTATGAAACAATTGTGAAACGGGTTTAATAGGTGCTATGTGAATAAACATACTGAAACAAAAAAGTGGTAGTCCTCGCCACAGCAGCGGTGAAATAGTGCATCATTAAGTTGTACATAATAAATGCCAATCATATAAATATAAATAAACAATGAATAAAAAATATACTCTTTAGTGTCACAGATTCTTACAGATTTTTTGTCGAGCGTATTCGGAGGCGTTTTCTTCGACAATTCTTCCATCTTCATGTCTATCATGCTCTACGTAAGTCACCACAAGATTTTGGGTCAAATAAGATCATAATCTGCCCATGCAAATACATGATCAAACACTTAAAAACAACATTTTATAAAAGGACAAATTTGAATAATCGACTAATACCTTTATCCTAACATTTTATCAAGCACTTAATATGCAGATCAAATCATCACAAACCATTAGTTGTCATATATTCGTAAAATAATTAAGATTTCCATAAAATGAGTGAAATACATACAACCACATCATCTAACAGGTCCACTTCACAAAAAAACCTAGTTAAAGAACAACCGATGGTTTTCACATCTAATCGTTAAATATAAAAAAAGAAAATAGTTATATTTCAAATCACAATTAATTGATTTAAAAAGTAGAATTACAAAAGCACAAAAAGAAATTTAAAAATTATCAAACAAAAACCTGTATCTTAGAGTTTATGATTTTTTGTTGAATCTCTCATCTGATATCCATTAGTGGTTCTGTAAATGGGATTTGAATCCATTGTCTGATGTAAAATCGGTTGGTAAACTTGATTGAAGATGAAACTGATTTCCTTGATTTTGGATATCCATTAGTGTGTGTGTTTTGAATTTTTATAATGGAGACATATTTGGTGATTTGGTTTAGGTTGAATTAGAAAATCAAATGATACGCTCCTTATGTTAGATTAATTAGAATCCCTAGATTGTAGCTAAAATCAATTTTGAAAATATGTAACTAATTTATGCATTCGATTTTAAGCATGTATTTTTGTTTTTAAAGATTTCAACACAAACACTCAATTGCTCTAGTGGTTGAGAGTTTGTTGGTTGTTCAAGAGGTCATGGGTTCGAGTCCCATTAGCTACAAATTTTTTAAAAATGTTCAATTCATGCATGAAAAGTGTGTGCCATGTAGGCAATGACATGACACTAAGTTGAATATGTGGCAATGAGGTGGCAAATGTTAGAGGTTAATGACGTGTCATGGTTAGCCTATTATATAGTGTAGGATATATATATATATATATATATATATATATATATATATATATATATATATATATATATATATATATATATATATATATATATATATATATAT
>LBNU01022174.1:33844-48858 GCA_014162995.1 Artemisia annua | reverse complement strand
GGTAACAAGCTTGAACGTCTTAGGAAACGTGAATCGTATGTGCGTTAATCGATTTTAAGGTAGTATTTCATGCGTAGGTTGCTATCGGTGAGCTTATGATAGGATACTTGATGTATCGTCATAGAGTGAGGTAGGAGCTTATAGAGTTAGGGATTTGAACGCACTCCCTACAACTTGTTAGGAATACACCCGTCATCCACGCAAACCCAACATACTAATTACATGGTAAAAGATAGTTAGGGAGTAATGAAATCTAAGTAAACACTACTTTCCCCACCATTGTTTTCTCAAAACTTTAAATTAATTGCATAAGTAGATAATTTGGGTTAGTTGATTAGCAACTAATTCCGCCCACTCCTTCAAAACCGAGATTTTACTGCTTTCTAAAAAACATAAAAATACAAAAATAATCATCCTCCACCCTTAGACCTTAATTAGAGTAGTCTTTAACCTAACGAACACTATTCCCTGTAAGAGAACGATCAATCCCCCGGTACTTGCCACTACACTATACTACATCGGTCAGGTACACTGCCTGGTGGGGATTGTAAGCCTCTTGAGATCCCTTGAGAGGTAAAACAAAGTGCGTAAGCAATCCACACGCATCAAACCCCATGATAGTTACTCTGATGTAGAAGAATATACAAAAAGTAGTCAAATACCTCTCTGATCCGACTACTGAGTTCAATGACAAGGCTCTTCTTGCAAGTCGAAGAAGATTCTTCAAAAGATCATGGAGGGATAGATTTGCTAGAGTACCCAATGACAAGTCAAGGAAACATGTTTCATCTATGAAAGGAAGGGACACTTTCAAAAAGATTGTCCTGATAATAAAACAACCAGCTTTCATCAAAAGCCCAGACATCAACCAAACAACCCATCATTTATTTTTTCTAACAAACTAACCCGGCCCCTTGATAACTTCTGAAATTACATGGCTCTATACAAAAGAAAAAAGGCTGAATTAGCTTTACTTACTTAGAAACCCTCATCCTCAGGCATTTACAAGAACAAAGAAAATGGTTTACTTGCTTAAACTGTTAAACATATGATTGGGATAAAAAGGAGCTTACCTTAGAGGATAAATAATTTATATCCATGAAAGCATCCATGGCAATAACTGAAGATGAGGCATCCATTGGCAAGAATGATGTCAGATCATGCCAATTGGTTGATATCACCATGAGAAAGGTACACAAACTCTTACAATGGATGATAATGCTGATAGAAAATATGTCTTGATTATACTCTAGTTGATCTCCACTATGTGGAAGATTAGAGAAAGAACTTGTTCAACATGTTAATCTCTCTCCACATAGAGCTTGGTGATTGTAGGTCTGAAGTTGCTAGACCTAAAATATGCTAAGGTTCATTCCATGACTTTTCAACTGAGAATAGTAAGTAAGTGCTAACTAATCAAGAACTTAGAAAAGAACTCTTTGAGTTAAATAAATTCATCTAAGACTTGGTGCACTACCTCTATAAATGTAAACAAATGCCTTAGTGAACAAATTCCAGTTGCAAAAGCATTACGAGGTCAACTCTTATGAAAAGACAAAATTTCCTCAAAAGAAATAAAATAAATTTAAGTTGTTAATGGGTATGAAAAGGAGGTAGTAACCTCCACTGAATAGGTAGAGGGTAGAAGTCTCCACGATAAAATGCCTAACTAGAATAATGGAAAAATCCTTAGTCCAGTCCATCAGAGTAATGAAATATCTCCCTCTGTGAATGAAATTGCTAACATGGCCTCCTCTACCTAAACTCAAACGTGCTAATCATAATAGTGAATCAGAGGGAACTAACAAAGCTGATAGCAATTTCCCAACCTCCATCAGACTAATGAAATATCTCCCTCTGTGAATGAAATTGCTAACACGGCCTCCTCTACCTAAACTCAAACGTGCTAATCATAATAGTGAATCAGAGGGAACTAACAAAGCTGATAGCAATTTCCCAACCTCTTTAGTCTTTAACAAGACTGATAAGGTACATGAGAAGAAAATGTTGGTATTGTGTGTGCATGACGAAAGACCTAAGGGTCAAACACATATAGCACGATAACCCTGAGTAATATATATGTGTAATTTCATACATTTTCAAGATGTCATTTAGCCTATAAACTTGTACATATTTGATCATTTATTTCCCTAAATCATTTCTATTTGAGTTGTAGATCCTTGGGGTGAAATTGCTGGAAAAGGATGCACTTTGGGCTCGATAGGATGGAAAAACGAAGAAAATGACAAAGATGTCACAACAAGGCCTTGTGATGACATCACAGGCTACAACGTGACGCGTCACTTGAGGGTGCTGACCATACAGTGGTTGGAGACGGTTTACGAGGACGGTGTCAAGTCAAGGCTAACAGGTTCACAACTCCTAAGTGACGTCGTCACAGTTAAGTCGATGTAAGAATGAAACCACAAGGTAGCGTCATCACATCCTGAAATCTATAAATATAATCACATTGTATTCATTATTGTGTGTGTAACTTTGGTGGAACTTATACCACCGAATCCTAGTTGGTGTTTAGCAGCTCTTTAGGCCTTTTTGGCCATTGAAGAACTCATGTATCGTTAAGATAAGTTATTTAATCAATCATTCATTCATGTCTATGTGTTATTGTTTAATTTGTTTATTTGCTTCTCTTTATATTACTATGCTAGGCTAAATTGATTAGTATTTACATAGGATTGCATGAAACCTAGTTATTAATTGTTTTTTGTCATCTCTTGTTTAGGAGTTAGAAAACTGGCTAGGGAAATCTAGGCTAGCTTGAATGTCCACTAAAACATGACTAGTTAATTGCTTATGTCTTAGGTTAATTAATTGGGCGAGTATTTATTGCGTAGTTTAGTTATTGGGTGAACTTGAAAAATCAGAAATGTGACGTGGGATTGACCAAACCACAAGTGGTAAGTAGGAATACACAATAAGAGATAACTAGGGAGTAATAACATTCTTGGTAAATACGGTTTTTCTCATATAAGAAGGTCGCCACCACTTTACTTTTTCTTGTCATTTACTTTTATTGCATTTTAGTTTAATTAGTATTTTAAAACCAACCTCCTCCAATACCCAAGAGTTTTAGTTGCTTTCAATTAAAATACAAAAATGCTAAAAATAATCTTCCCTCAACCTTTAGGCTTAAACCGTTATACACTTCAAACCTACCTCACAATTTCCCTATAGAATCAATTCTCCAAGTCTTGCCTATACTACGCTACACCGATTAGGTACTCTGCCTATGAGGATTATAAAGCTGGGTGTGTTACGAACTGACGCATCATATGCCTAGCGACGGCAGCAAGGTGTTGGAAAAGGTTGAGGACAAGGATCCTTGCAAGTTTCCAGGTTCATTACAAGCACTTGAGGAAATAAGACACATCTTGCAGTTCCATTTCAGTCCTAGGTCTAGATCATGACATATTGATTTCATCCTGGAAAATGTTTTTGCAGAAAAAACAATGCTCCTGACTGCGGGTGATGCTGAACACTTGCAATAACGCCAGGCATAGCTACTGAGCCATATGAGAAAGCAGCTGGTATGTCCTCCAAGCCAGTTCAAATATCGACTCTGCTAGGCAAATAAAACAATCAACACGAAATACCTTTTGAGACACTAGACAAGAGACACAAGTCCTCCTAGCAGCAAGAAACTCAAGCAGGAAGCTTAGGCAGCTAGGAATCTAAAAACATTGCCGCGTTGGTTCAGGCAAAACAAGAATGTATGTTGTATCTTGCATCTGTAGCTTTTTCCAACAAAAAACAATATTAATAATGTAGTATATATTGTAATTGTCTATGCATGTTAGGTTGTAGTTCAAGGTAGTATGCGCAGTTACGTAGACAAATTAATATCCACAAATATGCAGGTAATGGTTTGCCGTTATGCTTATATGGCTTTAACAGTGCTACAAATGCAGATTTTTGAAAATATTGCTGATGTGCTCACGGTGTGTACAAGTTTTAAAAATTTATAAACACGCTTATACGATTAACTATTAACACATACGAGCAAGTATACTCGTCCGTTTTAGTAAAGGTGGGTAAGTCGAGATCGTCCCAAGGGATTTTGATGATTAAAGTATTATAAACTAGTTTGTATTAAAAAAAGGGTTGTCAATCCTAATTATCGAAAATTCAAGTATTCAAGAAACAATATTAACTAAAACATATACTTGTGTGAAATGCTACAATCAATCATTTGGAGTATTCATGTTAAGCTTGGTGTAAACTTGTTATGATGCACAACTTTTATATGAATGACTAACAATCAATGGTGTTTATCATGTTAAACCATTACTAGAATTCAATCATCTAGTTACTTCCTTTCGGCCTAAGACAACTAGAATAATAACTCCATTAACACAATGTTGTTTAAAAGCAATTCTTTACTTATGAATTCCTACGAATCCTTTCGGCCTTATTTCGTGATGAAATCTTCTCAAATCCATTTTAAAGAGTAAACATGATGCTTGTCACACACCATATCCCATACTAATTCGTGCACTAACTTTTTGGAATAAAAACATTAAGAAAACCCTTTCGGCCAATATTCCCAAAGATGTTTTTATCAACAAATTAAGCAAGATTAGATATTATCCCAACAAACTCATAAATTAAGAAGAGTTTTCATGCATCACCTTTTTAAAGAAAAGAATACTCCATGACTAGTATATACCAAATTACTCCATATCAATTATATTAAAACACAAGTAGTAAACAAAACATTCATTAAACTCAAAGTAACAATAATTCATTGTGAATAAACAAGATATACCTAGCTTGAGAATTACAAGAACTAGAATTGTGGAACTATACCAACCACGCTCCTCCAAACGACTACTAAGACAAAATAAACCGCAACACCACACTCGAACCAAACTCTTGAGACTTTAACTCAAAGTTTCCTGGACGTTTACAATAATAAAGTAACCTTTTGGGCAAATAGTAAGAACTTTTGTGCAAGCCTTACTTAGATTATAGATTGGTATTTTGCATCTACCCTTGAATACTACTCCCTCCGTCCCATATTAAGTGTCCACAATGGAATCTTTGGATGTCCCAAATTAAGTGTCCACTTGTACCTTTCAACCAATATGATGAGACTTTAGTGGGTAAAATTAATATTTGATTGGTGGAGAGTTTAATTAGTGGAATCTCATAAAACTTTGTGCATTATGAAAGTGGACACTTAATATGGGACGGAGGGAGTAATTTATAGCCTCCAAGACACTTATTCTCCAAGGTAAAACGTCCTCCAGGAGTTATGTGCTAGAAATGATCAGCCACCAATGATAATGAGGAGTAAATTCGCCATTAAATGAACTTTTGTAACTGCAGCAACATTCCAACCGATCGGTCATGATTCCAACCGATTGGTTGGATCTTCTGACCTCATCCATCCGTTCCGGTTGCGGGTTCCAACCGAACGGTTGGATGGAACACGTAACCAACTTTTTGTCTTTTCTTTACTTTTCTTTGTCGCATGTTTTCTCCTTCATCTTGGTGCTGATTCCTTCCATAGAACTTGATATTATCTCGACATATGAATGTAGAAATCTTGAATCTATCAAATCCTTGAGTCCTTGTGTGATTCTTCACTCGTTTCCTTCTTGAAAATCTCCAATTGTGCTCATTCACTTCATTTCTTCATCTTTTCATCACTTTTTCCTGTTTTTGGCTACATTTGCTTGTACAAACACTTTTCCACAATTAAGTAACAAATACGTACAAATATGGCCAAATATGATACATAAAACGCACCTAAAAACATGTATAATTTACGTGTTATCAATTGCAGTTATGTTTGGCCTTAGAAATGACTGACAACTAACTTTCATGCAATGTCGATTTCACATGAGTCATCCTCTTCGACAAACAACAAACCCTTTTTCACATTGTTTTGCAGCCGCCTAACATTCTTACATCTATAGATATATATATTTGAAGCGCCTTTCCAAAGTAACATTACAAAAACATATAACATGCTCTAAATCTTAAATCAAATGATAGATGAAAATAAAATTCAAATATTAGTAGGAAAATAACGTTTATAACTTCTTTTGTTCACCTATGGATGATGATGATTGAATGAAATATTTAGGAATTTGAAAATGATTGTATCTTACTCCGGTATTTATGTTAGTGCATTGATGGTTGGTTTTCCTTTTTTTTTTTGATACATCTTTACAAATACGAGGGATGTCAAATGGCTATTATGCGTCTATATATGTGGGTATAAGTTGGTGCTTCACTTTTCGTTGGAATAGCAAAATGGCTCCGTCACAGCGCACATAATTCATACCTAATAAAATGGCTACACCTCATTATGCCCTGTTTCAACAATTGTTCGAGATGAATATCAAACTTAAATTGGCTCGCTGAAATGCGCGCCAACCAAATTACTTGTTCATTAATAATTATCAAAACCTACCACCCCCAAAAAAAACTCTCCCTTTGGTCTCGGTCAACCATTGAACTAAACAACAAAAGGGACGAACACATTTGTATGTTTGTTTGGTGTGTTTCATTCACGTGCATGTTCGTTAGACAGAGTTGGTTCACAGCCTATCAGCTATAGGTGTGTGGAAAACTAGAAGGGGGGGGGTTGAATAGTTTTAGGTCTTTTTAATTTTATAAAAGCTTTTCAAAAAATGTTGATTCGAGTTTATGTGAAATCTACTCTTGCACAATATGAACAAGTATATATATGTATATGAAATAAATAACAAAGCAAGTAAGATAATAAGTAAGAGATGGAAAGATCGAACCGCGAGACAAGAGATTTATAGTGGTTCGGCTATGAAGCACCTCTTCGCCCTACTCCACTCCCCAAGCACCTAACTCGAGAGTTTTCTTCACTATGTCAACAAGCTCCCTTATGGCGGAGAAAACCTTACACACCACATATCACTACACAACTTCTTCACACCTTCTTCACAACTATTTCACAACTTCTTCACACCTTAGCACTACTTATTCACACCACTTCTTCTTCACACCTATACTACCTACACACCATAATCTCTTCACAACTTCTCTGCCTACACACCTTACTAGCCTAATTCCTTATGTTTACACCTATCTAACTAATATTTACAACTTATACACAAATGAATGAATAATTTACATATGATGATGCACAAACAACTTAGATGTTGAGATCACACTAAGTTGTAATACTTTTTGTCTTGAATGATAGAAGTATTCTTCTCTTGCACTTGAATGGTTGAAGCTTGGTTCACTTGGAAACAAAAGATTATGATTATATGATCAAAGGAGTATGAAATAATAGAGAGCAGATTTAAAACAGAAAGTTTGGAGTGCAAAAGGTGAGAAAAAAATGCAAGAATGAACCAGTATTTATAGGCAAAGCTGGGGACATCAGGGGCATGGCTGGTCCCTTTAATTAAGGGGCCGGTCCCCTTAATTAAGGGGCCGGTCCCCTTAATAATTAAGGGGGCCGCCTTTAAAATAAAGGGGGCCGCCCAATCAGAACGTTGCCCAACTTTGTCTTTTTGTGGGAAGGTTTTTCTGGAACATTTTTGCCATTTTTGGTTGAAAATTTGAATTCATATATTTATGGTTAATTAAACATTTTTATTTAATACCAAAAATGATTTTCTAAAAGATATAAAATGTTTGTGACATTTTATAAAAAATCTAGTGATTAAGAAAATGTTCCTTTGATCATAAAATTCATTAGGCATTTTGTTTATTCATACTTTAAGTGATTTGGATTTTAAAATAAATATTTACGACTAAATACTTGTTTACGTCATAATTTATAGTTTAATGAGTTTACGTTTTATGATTATCAAAACATAGAGATATCGATAAATAATAACGTTTTTAGGCATTATTTATATCAACAATCTCCCCCTTTTTGATGATTACAAAACCTAAACTTATTAAGTCAAAAACTAATTTTTCGACACGTATTTAGTGAGTTTATATTCACTTCTCCCCCTTTTTGTAGAATCAAAAAGGTTAGGCCGACTAGTTTCATAAATGAATTTAGACGGGTAGAAAGCTCCCCCTGATGTGTGCTCCCCCTCATTTGAGGGCACCAAGGAATCAAGCTATGGAATGCTTGGCTACAAAAACATGTTAAGAAGACAAGACATATATATGCAAAGCAAGAAATAAAAGCAAACAAAGATAACACATCCATTAAAGCTTTCAAGATGATCATACAACACATATGAGCATCATTACAACATTCAATATGCTATGCTTAAAGCATATTGATTACTATAAAATAAAAGAAACAAAATAATCCTAAATTGCCAAAGAGAGCGCTTGGACTTGGTTGCAACACACAGTTGAATGTTTTTATTTGTTTGAGGGGAACATAAGCGTAAAGCTTAGTTGTTTGATGAAGAAGGGTATGGGGCGGAAGAGGTATTGGATGAGGACGAGTGAGGAGATATTCGATCCAAGAAATATCTTCACTCAAGTAGAGGATTTGTTTTTAGAGGAAGATGCAACAAGGGCAATAGTGGGTGTGGTTTGTAACTTGATCCAAGTTGAGAGAGTGGGGTAAGCAATTTGCATAAGGTGATGATGGAGGTTTCCCTTTGTTGCGTTGTGCAAGATGCATAACAAGGAGATCACTTAGGTCATGGATTTGGTTGATTTCTTCGCGAAACTTTTGCTTTTCCGTGGTAATGTGGAGTGAATCATTTGGTTGAAATGGATGAAGTGGGGTTGTGTAGTTAGAAGTGAAGTTGTTGGAAGTGTAGTTTGATGGTTGACCAAATTGATAGGAATTGTGATAGGTTTCATTGAAGTTGGTTTGAGGTTGAGATGTATAGTTTGGGATGAAGGTGGATGTTTGGCCAATGTGGTAAGGTTTGTAAAGTGGTTCAATGGAATGATTTTGTGGATTTGGAGTATAGTTGGGAAAGTAAGTAGGTGGAGGTGTTGGTTGATTACCAATGTCGTTGGTTGTGATGGACTTATTTTGAGGGCTTGTTTTTCTTCGCCAAACGGGTTTTTCGGTCATCCTTGCTAGCCTTGAGGCTTTTGATTTAGGTTTGATGGGAGAAATCATGATGAGATGAGTGGAGAGTTTGAGGAATGGGGTATTTATAGTGTGGGATTTATGTGATTAGGGATGGATAATGTTTGTTGGAGGGATTAGGACAAAATTTGTTTGTGGATTTTGGGAAGTGCAGGGTAAAATGGGCTAAAAAGCAGAAAAGATTCTGTAAACTCGACCTTCAGATGGCCGGTCCCCTTAATAATTAAGGGGGCCGGCTTATAAATTAAGGGGGCCGCCCATCTGGTTCCTAGTTTACCAGAATAGTTTTTTTTTATTTTTTTATTTTTTATTATTTTTTTTTGGGAGAAAATTGTAGAAAAGGTTGTGTTTTTAGGTTTAGTTTCAAGCAAGTTCAACTCTTTGAGGCAATTTAGGATGTAATATATTCATAATTAAGCATGCATGCAAAAACAATTAAGTAATAGAATAAGCAAGCAAGAAATTCTACCTAGTAGGAACATCTAAAGGCAAGGGCAAAGGCAACTAGTGAGTGTGAAACTAGTGATGGAACAAATGTGACAATATAATTCTTGACTATGTCCCAGTGTGTGCCTATATGCAACAAATGTGGAGATGTGATTGCTTCGACTTCTAAATGCAAAGATGAAGATATCCTAAGAAACAATCCAAAGTCTCCTTGATTTGATTTTGCTCAATTCACGAATGTCAAAGGTATATATATATTAGATTATATATTTTGACAATTCATGTGAGATTTCATGCATGATTTTAAAGAATGTTTTAGCATTATTCAACAATGTAAGAAAAATAGTTTTTATGTGTTTCCTAGAAGTGAGAATTGTTTGAATAAAATGGATTGGGTTTTATAGAAATGTTTATGCAATAAAATGTAGTTTCCCAATCTTCAATTTTATGCGAAATGGATTCCTAGACTCAGATATGAAGAGGAGAAACAGAAAATAAATTTTATGTAATAAAGAAGTAACATAAATGCAATAAAAATTAAGAGAATTGCAAAAATCGTCCCTAAAGTTTGGCCAAATTGCACGTTTCGTCCCGGATGTTTGGAAAGTGCAAGGATCGTCTCTGTAGAGAAAACTTTGGTGCAAATACCGTCCCCACAGGGACGATACTTGCACCAAAGGTTTCCTCAAAAAGGACGATATTTGCACCAAAGTTTTCTCCACAGAGACGATCCTTGCACTTTCCAAACATCCGGGACGAGACGTGCAATTTGGCCAAACTTTAGGGATGATTTTTGCAATTCTATCATAAAAATTTAGTCAATTTGTTCCATCATTCCTAATCCTAAATGTAAGTGGTTAAATAGTTCGCACTTAAGGAGTTTAGTGAATATATCCGCAATGTTATCTTCCGATGCAACATTTTCTATAGATATGTTTCCTTTTTGTACATTATCGCGAAGGAAGTGGTGACGTATTTCTATATGTTTAGCCCAAGAGTGTTGAATGAGATTCTTACTTAAATCCATAACACCTTTGTTATCGCACATAATAGGAACATTGTCTAACCTAATGCCATAGTCTACGAGATCTTGTTTCATCCATAGTGCTTGTTGACATGTCTTTCCAGCAATTACATACTCGGCTTCGGTGGTAGAAATAGCAAGAGCGGTTTGCATATTTGAAAACCAAGATGTTAGATGATGAGGCGAAAAGTGTTACGCTTTTAGTGGGTCATTTAATCCGTAAATCGTGTTTTTATGATCAAATATTACCTTAAATCGTTCCTTTTGTCATTTTAGGTACATTTGAGAAGAATTCTGGAAAACATAGCATTTTGGACATTTTTGGAGCAAAAAGTGAAGAAAATGACAATGCCTCAAAACCATGCTGGTATTCACACCTGACGGCGTCAGACACCAAAAGGTGACGCCGTCACTTGAAGACAAAAGAGATGGAATTATGTTCTACCAGACGCTCAAGAGAAGAAAACACGATTTAACACCTGACAGCGTCAGGTGTTACAGAATGAAGGCTATATATATGATTCGAGTTTATGTGAAATCTACTCTTGCACAATATGAACAAGTATATATATGTATATGAAATAAATAACAAAGCAAGTAAGATAATAAGTAAGAGATGGAAAGATCGAACCGCGAGACAAGAGATTTATAGTGGTTAGGCTACGAAGCACCTCTTCTCCCTACTCCACTCCCCGAGCACCTAACTCGAGAGTTTTTTTCACTATGTCAACAAGATCCCTTATGGCGGAGAAAACCTTACACACCACTTATCACTACACAACTTCTTCACACCTTCTTCACAACTATTTCACAACTTCTTCACACCTTAGCACTACTTATTCACACCACTTCTTCTTCACACCTATACTACCTACACACCACAATCTCTTCACAATTTCTCTACCTACACACCTTACTAGCCTAATTCCTTATGTTTACACCTATCTAACTAATATTCACAACTTATACACAAATGAATGAATAATTTACAAATGATGATGCACAAACAACTTAGATGTTGAGATCACACTAAGTTGTAATACTTCTTGTCTTGAATGATAAAAGTATTCTTCTCTTGCACTTGAATGGTTGATGCTTGGATCACTTGGAAACAAAAGCTTATGATTATATGATCAAAGCAGTATGAAATAATAGAGAGGAGATTTAAAACAGAAAGTTTGGAGTGCAAAAGGTGAGAAAAAATGTAGGAATGAACCAGTATTTATAGGCAAAGCTGGGGACATCAGGAGCGTGGCCGATCCCCTTAATTAAGGGGCCGGTCCCCTTAATAATTAAGGGGGCCGCCTAATCAGAACGTTGCCCAGCTTTGTCTTTTTGCGGGGAAGGTTTTTCTGGAACATTTTTGCCATTTTTGGTTAAAAATTTGAATTCATATATTTATGGTTAATTAAACATTTTTATTTAATACAAAAAATGATTTTCTAAAAGATATAAAATGTTTATGACATTTTATAAAAAATCTAGTGATTAAGAAAATGTTCCTTTGATAATAAAATGCATTAGACATTTTGTTTATTCATACCTTAAGTGATTTTGATGTTAAAATGAATATTTACGACTAAATACTTGTTTATGTCATAATTTATAGTTTAATGAGTTTACGTTTTGTGATTATCAAAACATAGAGATATCAATAAATAATAACCTTTTTAGGCATTATTTATATCAACAAGGTGGATGCTTGAGCATTAGCGTGGATATTGGATTTGGCATGATCAACCTTTGATCAACGTTTTTGTTTATGCGTGATCTTGGGCATTGGGTTGATAGCTTGAAGTGCATGGTCCACCAGTTCCTATTTGATGGTTGCATAAAGATATGCAATTTATACTGCTTTACATGATTAATTAATAGTTGGTGTATATGGATCCCAGTGGACAATTAAACATATGTGTAAAAGTAATTTTGTAAAAGTCTTCCACTGCACAACTTATATTTGATATAGTTTGTCGTTAATTTAATTTGAAAATTACTGCTTGTTACACCACGGTTATACTTCACCTTGTTCATCCCATCACTTGATGTAGATAAGCTATTATGTTATATTCAGCCTAAAAATCTTCCTGTTTAGCGATTTATGATTTTGTAGGAGTAGCGATGTTGCACACTTTTGAAGGTGATTTGAACCAAACGATATAAGAAGTGGACTCAAGGGGATCGAGCTATGCAACACTTAGATTCTCTAAGAAGTTATTCTGAATTTACTAGAAAAAAAAAAAAAAAAAAAAAAAAAAAAAAAAAAAAAAAAAAAAAAAAAAAAAAAAAAAAAAAAAAAAAAAAAAAAACTTATTTCTTCCATTATTACAAAGCTTTTGGTCCTTTCCTTTTGGTAAATCGGAAATAACTGCTTAGAGTATTTAAGTGCAAGTAACCTGTATAGCTCGATCCCCTGTGAGTCATACTCTTCCAACTCTCCTGTTGTTTTGTTCAGATCACCTTCTTCAAATTTTCATTTCCTCTAACTTAGAGCAAAAGGAAGGGGAAAATGACCGCTCAAGGGATGTCTTAAGAAGGAGAATAGCTTGGGATGAACATGTTGATATATAAATGTGGCTTTCCATTCACCACTTCACATTTTTGTGTTAGATGTGCCAGTAACTAGAATGTAGATATGATAGACACATTATTGAGCGAAACTCTCCTCGAGTATAATAACAACATCAACAAAACAAGAACGGAAGCCAAGTAGAAATGAAAAATATTATCCGTAACTTTATATGTATCTTGCCTATAAGAACTGAAGCCCAGAAGAAATGAAAACGATTTTGTATAATTTTATATGTATCTTACCTACAAATTTTGTGTAACTTTATATGTATCTTATCTACAAAAACAAGTGATTCGGTAATCCAATAATAATTGTTTTTCTTTTCTAGGCCAACATTAAATGTATATTACAACAACAATTAAAGATAAGATGGGTTAATCTTTTTTTTATTTTATTTTATTTCACATTGATCTATGTGTAATCAATAATCTATACGAATCATCCACAAACACACTGACTATCTTTCGGAAACTCACTAAACTTAAGAGCATTAAGAATACATAGGCGTTTGGTTCATGTTAGGAATACGTTTTTGTATAAGAAAGATTCGGTCACCCCTGATATGATTAAGCATTGATTATCTCGTAGTAGTTACAATAGTTAGTTACACGTAGTTTAGAAGTAGATTAGTTCGCGGAAGAAGGACGGGTCTTTACCCACTGTATACCTGATCCGCAGCCCAAGTGGCACGCCCTAGTGGCAAAACTCTTGTACATATAAGCCCTCTCCATCCTTGGAGAGGGTAAGCCTTCTCTCATAATTCTATTTTCTTTTTTTTGGTTTTCTCTCAAGGCTTCATCTCTTTCTCTCTCTAACTTTCTCTCTCTACATTTCTTTCTTCTTTTTCTTACTTGCAACGAACCAAACCACAAGTATAAACGAGTTTGTGATGTTATCTAGTATCCTACAATTGGTATCAAGAGCCATGGTTACATCCTAGGGATTGTAGGACTTGTGGTGTATGGTTTGTTTTGGTTTCTACTAGTTTCTACTCATTTTAGAGCTTGTTCGTGGTGATTCTTGTGTTCTCTCTTGTACTTCTAGGATTAGAGGGGTTAGATTCATCTAGTTTATCAGTTGGTTGGACTAAATCTAACGTTTGAGTAGTGTACGAGTTGGTTTGGAACTTGGTTCTTGGCAGCGGTTTGTTCCTCGTTAAAACCTTCTTAGCAGCGGTTAACTTGGGGTTTCAGCGGTTAGTGATAGCGGTTAGTACAAGTAGTGAAGCGAACATTACGCTGTACTTTGTACTGTTTCAGCGGTTAACTGTCAGCGGTTTACTAATCAGCGGTTAAGTTATTAGTGGTTACTCTTCAGTGGTTACTTTGCTAGCGGTTACTCTGTCAGCGGTTATTATTATCAGCGGTTTGCTATCACAACGGTTACTTTGTTCGCGGTTACTTCCAACAGCAGTTAAGTGTCAGCGGTTAAGTCTTAGCGGTTAAGTTTCAGTAGTCATTACATCAACGGTTTACTCTTCAGTGGTTACTTTACTAGCGGTTACTCTGTCAGCGGTTAATTGTCAGCAGTTACTGTACCAGCGGTTTACTTATCTTAGCGGTTTTTCTGGTTGACTTTAGTAAAATCCCGGGAAAGAATCGATTTCTCGGTTTAAGTCACGTGTGTTGTAAAATCCCGTCTAAGACCTTGTCATCATGACTACTGTAACATCTATTGATGATATCAAGCTGCTGGATCTGACACTCGACCTCCAATGCTAGAAAGAAGGGACTATGAATCTTGGCCACAAAGAATTCGCTTGTATTGTCAAGGCAAAGAAAATGGGGAGAACATTCTGAAATCAATTGATGAAGGGCCGTTCCAAATGGGCACTACCAGAGATGTTATCTCCACTGGTGATGATAGGACAGTCACCCTTGGAATTGACAGAACTCGTACGTACAATGATCTGAATGAAGCTGAAAAGAAACGATATGATG
>LBNU01022174.1:17258-30300 GCA_014162995.1 Artemisia annua | reverse complement strand
TAAACGATCCAAGGATATTTAAATCCTTGGTAAACTTGCATTTTCTCCCGAGCTTTGCAGCTCTTATCCTATTAAGTTGATCATCCTTAAATGGTTGACTTGAGAAATAAAGATGTATGGTTCGGGAGAGATCACGTCCAATATTAAGTGCCCATATCTGACCCTCTTGAAACGACCAATTCTGCTTATCTAATCTGAAATCATGAATAATGATTGCTTCATTGCCACCGGTAGGTGAAGAAAGTTTAGCGCGTTATTTGAAACTGGTGGAGCTTATTTCCACAACATCATCTTCACCAGATGGACCGTTACCAATTGAGTTTTCCAAATCACGTTTTAACCCTCTAGGTGATATATAAATACAACACATCTTCCTATCAGAATCAGACTCATAATGATAAAAACATATGCTAAAGTATCAAGTTCAAAAGATCCAATAGGGACATCTGTGTAAACAAATAAGATGAAGATGAATGTAGAAAGTGTTTTCTGTGTTTATTCGTTACCAACTATTACAAGGGTGTGGCTATTTATGCCAACAATACAAGACATATTTAAGGGAAATATTAAAGGTATACAAATCAATTTAATATACAGCCAATCATGGTGATGAGATCAAATCAATTATCAATCAATCATCACAAAGTGATAAGACCAAATCGAATGACATAAATGTGCTTCTAACACTCCCCCGCAGTCGGAGCGGGAGGACACCGGACGCTCAGGCTGGAGCGAAATTCTTCAAACAGAGCAGAAGGTAATCCTTTCGTGAAGATGTCAGCATACTGATAGCGAGAAGGAACATGAAGAACCCGAACCTGACCAGTAGCAACCAAGTCTCGAACAAAATAAGTCCCGAACCTGATCAATCTCGATGTGCTTCGTTCGCTGGTGCTGAACCGGATTACAAGATAAGTAGACGGCACTCACGTTGTCACAGTAAACAAGTGTGGCGGAAGACAAAGGTGTATGTAGCTCACGAAGTAAATTTCGTAACCAGCAAGTTTCAGCAACTGCATTGGCAACCCCACGATACTCTGCCTCTGCACTGGAACGAGAGAGCGTCGGTTGACGCTTAGAGGACCATGAGAGTAAGTTGTTTCCAAGAAATACACAATACCCAGAAGTTGATCGCCTAGTGGTTGGACAACCGGCCCAATCGGCGTCTGAATAAGCAACCAAGGATGTAGTGGAAGATGCAAATAACTGCAACCCATAATCTAATGTACCACGAATATACCGCAGAATCCGTTTAAGAGCGGAGAAATGGGGCTCTCGAGGATCATGCATATGAAGACAAACCTGTTGAACTGCATAAGATATATCCGGTCTAGTGAATGTAAGATACTGTAAAGAACCCACAAGACTCCGATAAAGAGTCGGATCAGAAACCTGTTCACCATCATCCCCTAGTTTAGACTCAGTATCAACAGGAGTCCGACAGGGGTTACAATTAACCATATTTGCGCGTTCCAATACCTCAATAGCATATTTCTTCTGAGATAAAAACAATCCTGAAGAATCACGTGTAACAGAGATACCCAGAAAATAATTAAGTGGACCCAAATCTGTCAGAGCAAACTCCTGATGTAAGGATCCAATAATCTGCTGCAACAAACTCTCAGAAGAAGCTGTAAGAACAATATCATCAACATATAATAATAGGTAAGCAGTATTTGTCCCATGTCTGTATATAAATAATGATGAGTCACATCGACTATGAGAAAACCCAATCCGAGTGATATAAGATGAAAATCGTTGAAACCAAGCTCTAGGGGCCTGCTTGAGCCCATACAGAGACCGCTGCAATAAACATACATAATCAGGATGCACAGAGTCTCGAAACCCCGGAGGCTGATGCATATAAACTGTCTCAGATAAGTCGCCATGCAAGAAAGCATTCTTGACATCAAGCTGATGAATTGGCCAATGTCGAGAAGTAGCTAAACTCAGAACAGTCCGAATAGTGCCCGGTTTAACCACCGGACTAAAGGTCTCATCTACATCAACCCCCTCTAATTGATTACTACCATTCGCCACAAGACGAGCCTTGTAGCGACTAAGAGTGCCATCAGCCAAAAACTTATGGCGAAAAAGCCACATAGAACGAAGAATGTTGGCGTCTCTGGGTTTAGGCACAAGACTCCAAGTTCCATTCTTAATAAGTGCAGTGTATCATCACGCATAGCTTTGCCAATTTAACTTAGTAGAACGCATCACGATATTTTTGGTAATGGTGAAACCGAGGACACATGCATATGAGACGCTCAGTAGGACGATTAGTTCCCGACATGCAAATCGTCGTGACCATGGATGAATCGAGGACAGCGTTGGTGGTGAGGAGGGTCCGGATAATGTGTTGGTGTTGGTTTATGGGGGTGATGGATTTGTGTATGTTGTGGGGCGGTGTTGGGGATGGTGAGTGGGGTCCTTTGGGCTGCATTCAGTTGGGTTGTATTGGAACTGGTGAGAATTTGTGTCTGTGGCCTCATTTGTGGGTTGAGGGACAGTGGGGTGCACAACGGGCGCGGATGAAGAATGGAAGATTTCTATATGATGTGAGTCATCCAAGAAATTGTATTTGGGTGCCGATGTTGGTTTAGGGGTGCCATATGGAAAAACAGTTTCATCAAAGGTTACATGGCGAGAAATGATTATTTTATTGGTGTTTATGTCGAGGCAACGATACCCACGATGATTTGAAGCTTGTCCTAAGTAGATGGAGGGTGTGGCGCGTGGTTCAAGTTTGTGATTAGGATATAAGTGGGGGTAACATAAGCAGCCAAATGTGCGTATAAGGCTATAATCCGGGTTTTGGCCAAACAGTCTAGTATACGGGATTTCGTTGGCAATAGATGTGGAGGGTAAGAAGTTGATTAAATGGACAGCCATGTTTAAAGCTTCAACCCAAAAGGTTGGTGGAAGGTTGGCCTGAAAAAGTAGGGTTCGAATGAGGTTGTTGATGGTGCGAATCATCCGTTCTGACTTCCCATTTTGTTGAGATGTCTTGGGGCATGAGAAATGAAACTGAATGCCATTGTCGGCAAAAAGTTTATGTATGGTGCGGTTATCAAATTCACCGCCATGGTCATACTGAAACGATTTGATTTCACACTTAAATTGAGTGTGAACGTACTTGCGAAATAGAACAAATTTTGATAATACATCAGATTTGTTTATCAACGGGTAGACCCAAACAAAATGAGAATAGTGATCCAAAAACAAAACATAATATTTAAAACCCGAGAGGCTCGAAATTGGTGAAGTCCATACATCAGAATGAATAACATCAAAACATGCATTAACAATAGTATCGGAACTGACAAATGGAAGTCGAACGTGTTTGCCAAGCTGGCAAGCATGACAAAGCACAGGCGGCTTCTCCTTATTACAAGATATTAAATTATTTGAGACGAGACGGCGTAGCACTTCGCTCCCTGGATGTCCAAGGCGCTGATGCCACGTATGTTGACTTACAAGGAGAGCTTGGGGAATAGGACACGGGGCCGTGACAGGGTATAGGTCACCCGTGCTGTCACATCGGAGAAGCACCCGACGTGTCATGAAATCCTTGACGGAAAACCCAAAAGGATCAAATTCAACAGTGCAATTATTGTCACAGACAAATTGGCGGACAGATATAAGATTTTTGACAATATGTGGGGTAATAAGGACGTTATTTAAGTAAAGGGGTCGAGAAGGAGTAGGTAAAATGCTACGGCCCGTATTGGTGACCGGAATGTTATGCCCGTCACCAACCGATACAGATGGATACATGCAAGTATTAAAAATGTTACTAAGACTATTAACAGATGCATTAAGGTGTGAGCTCGCACCTGTTTCCATGTTCCATGCACCTGTGACGGGTTCATGAAGGGTCCCGGTAGTGAAAGCATGAGGTAAAATAATCTCTTGTCCCGGAGGGCCTGTTGGTGAGTGGTGTGTCTGATGAACAGTAACCGGGGCATGGGGGCTGTGGGTCCCACATGAGTCTGGTAAAGAGTAGTAATGGGCTGTTGAGCATGGTTTACATAACTGAATGGACTAACANCTGTTTCCATGTTCCATGCACCTGTGACGGGTTCATGAAGGGTCCCGGTAGTGAAAGCATGAGGTAAAATAATCTCTTGTCCCGGAGGGCCTGTTGGTGAGTGGTGTGTCTGATGAACAGTAACCGGGGCATGGGGGCTGTGGGTCCCACATGAGTCTGGTAAAGAGTAGTAATGGGCTGTTGAGCATGGTTTACATAACTGAATGGACTAACAAATGTAGTAGCATTATTAATAAGTCCAGGTGGTCCAAGAGGGTGTGTAGAGTTATTGGATTGGGCTTGAAGGTGACCAAAGCCTGGTGGGAAATAAAGGGCGGTGGGTGGGTTTGGGTGTGGGTTGTAATAAGTTTGGTGAGTTGGTCCATGTGTGGTAAAATAAAATAAGCAGAGGGCCTGTTTGTTGTATTACGGGTGTTTGCAATGTTTCCAGGAAAATCGTTCATCCATTGTTTCGTGTAGGTGATTTATGCTTGGTCATAAATCCATACGTAAATCAGTTTGTTAACGAGCTAAGGTCACGTCATTGCGTTGTTTGTGCTCGGTCACAAGCACCACTAGGGTCTCACGTTTGCTCCTGTAAACCGTTTGTTCCATCGTCACCATGACCGGTACCAATATTGAAGAACTTAAACAAATAAGATGAAGATGAATGTAGAAAGTGTTTTCTGTGTTTATTCGTTACCAACTATTACAAGGGTGTGGCTATTTATGCCAACAATACAAGACATATTTAGGGGAAATATTAAAGGTATACAAATCAATTTAATATACAGCCAATCATGGTGATGAGATCAAATCAAGTATCAATCAATCATCACAAAGTGATGAGACCAAATCGAATTACATAAATGTGCTTCTAACAATCTGCTCTTTCCGTTCCAGTTAACTTTAGTGACGGAATATAGTGAGAAAATTTAAAGAGTTTGCTGGAAGGAATGCAGCATTCAGCAAGTTGCAACCGGCTTGTCCTCCGAAACACGCTCACAAAACCTTCCACTTTTACCATATACGCTATAAGAATGCCATGTTCCTTATCAAAATCAGAAAGAACCTCCACAATCTCATATTTAAATTGCATATAGCTTTCCGGGTTAGAGCTCCATTTAATATCCCAGTCCTTATAAAGAGCCCATATATTTCACCTTTTTGGGATAAATGACGACTGTATTACCGTCTTTCTCATATGCTATCTGATGGGAGAAACAGAGAGTGTGCGCACTTATTGGAAGATGTTGACCCAATATATCGCTTAAATTTACCACAAGCAACAGGTAAACCTTCTTCTGCCCAAACAATTTCTTCGGGGCTCTCTGGAACAGCCACCAACCAAATTACTTCCAGCCGAAACGGAGATGAATGAACTTTCCTGATCTGGATATAAGATCTCGGCATACGATCAAATCCATCATAAACAGCCCAAAACTGATCAGCTTTGAAACAATGTTCTTCCTTATGTTTGTCAAAGTCTCTGAATTCATTTAGAGGAACAAATCTAGCATTTTCCTCGTCAGAGTCTGAATCAGATTTATGCTCATCATCATTAAGCCGCTCCACGATTCCCGCTCTGCGTAGCTTAAGCTCGTCAGAATAATCCTTTAAAGCTAAGGTTATTGCCGCATCAATGATTCCCCAAACATCCAATGGTGAATTAGATAGAATCTCCCTGAATGCTGCATCCGAGTCCATCCTGCTTTACAAATTACAACAACGTTTAGAAATTACTACAACATTGACTGCTTTTAGCTGGGACATTTTGAGGCTTTCGACGGGGACATGTCCCCGCCAAAAACATTCGGTGGGGACATGTCCCCGCCAAAAGTTCCCCGCGAAAACCCTCTCGCAAATCACTTTCGGCGGGGACAAATCACATTTTTGGCGGGGACTTGTGGGTCCCACAGCATTTTGGGCTGGTCAAACTTGTCCAGCGTGGCACAACTTTTAGCGGGGACATGTCCCCGCCAAAAGTAGTATTCGCTGTTGTAATTAGTGGATTAAACAATAATTACATTAATTCAACGCATGTCCCCGCTAAAAGTGGATTCCACTGTTGAGGTATCACCTTTTGCCGAGGACATGTCCCCGTTAAAAAGCTCAACCATATAAAACTGGTTGAACCTTTTGGCGGGGACGTGTCCCCGCCAAAAGTGTCTGACCCATTTTGCAGCATATTGCTGCAAAATGGGTAATTTCCATATTTCTTTTGGAATTTTTCTGGAAAAAATCTACATGTTGTCACCCAACTCAAACATGCCAAATTTGCTACAGCACCACAAATTAACTCGCTAAACTTTAAAATCACAACTTATATAATGAAAATTCAATATATCAATCTAGGAATATCCTTTGTGACCTTTCATTGCGTAACATTATGGTAACATCTGTCAACATTATTAAATTACGACAATTCAATAGTGATGTTAATCAAATACAAAACAAAAACTGCAAATAAAGGTAATGTTACAAGTGCACGCGTGTCTTCTGATGTTTATTCGCTACCATCACATTCAACGTTGTCTTCATGATCTTGGTGTGGCCATGAGCTTATGAGCAGCGGTTGAGTAACACCTTTATCAAGAGAATCGCCATTAGTTGAACCTGGAGTCAAGATCCACGAAAATGAAAAACTTTATTCCTTTGTGTGTGAGAGTTTCTAACGCGCATCAAAAGGGTCAATCTTAGCTAAAAATGAAGTTGATCAAAAGGGTCAAATATCTTCTAACGCGAATACAAAGAAAGATAAACTTGTCACCTACTTAAACCTGTTATTACATCTCTATTTCAAAGATTAAATAATTCTGTAACCATAGTATTATCGTGCATCATTGTATCCTAGCTATCTTCTAAACATATTAACTCATCCATAAAGTGTTTATCTACTTATTGCGTGTTGACATAAGCTTTTTGGACTTTTAAATTATCGATATAACTGAATATAACTAGGACCCTTCAAAGTTCAAACAAGTTAAGCAAACTACCATTACTAGACGCTGGATCCTACAAAACAATATAATAAATCCAATTCACAAGAAGCAAGAAACTATATGAACCATCCAGTATTTAAATCGCTGAAAGTATTCCGTTATTTTTTATGTTTATGGATACAACTAAACCGACCCATAACATTGTCTATCTCGTGTAACTTGCATTAGCATTATGCCATTTCAAATGTAAACATATCTATACAAAATAAGTCACGGTTAAACAGAAATATCGTGTCTAAGTGAAGCAAAATGCAAAGAAGATTGGAAGAAAAAAGTTACGAGGACAGTCGATGTGATAATCAACCACAAGCAAAAGCAACTAAAATGTTATAATATGAAACTGAAAAAAATTATCACACATATTATAACACAAATTCTAACAAAATAATTTCGGTGGAAAGTGACCAAGTCAACAAAAGCTCGCCATATTATAACACATATCAATAAACACAATAATATTATGAAGGTGGTGGTTAACTGTGGTCCGGCTGTGGTGGTGGTCCGGCTCCGGCTGTTGTGCTAACCAAACAAAAACAAAAGAAACCCAAATTAAACACAAACATAACCTAAAACTAACTAAAATTAAAAAGTAAAAATAAAATAATAATAATAACTAAAATAAAAAACACCAACCTAAGTGTGTTTTTGTACCAGTTGATGCGAGTGGTGCTAACCAAACACAAACAAAAAAACAAACCCCAAATTAAACATAAACATAATCTAAAATTAACTAAATTAAAGAAATTACAAAAATAAAAGACACCAACCTTAGTACATTTTTGTATAAGAGAAGGTAAAGAAAGAGTGGAAGAAGTGCACAGTGGTGCGAGTGGACGGGGGACGCGGTGGTGGTGGCAGTGGTATAGTGGTGGTGTGGTGGAGACGGTGGTATGGTGGAGACGGTGGTGAAATGTGGTGGTGAACTGTGGTATTTGAGATAAGAATGAAGATGAAGAGTGTGAATGTCTGTGTGTGTGTGTGTTTTTTTTACTAAGTGAGAACTCAGATCTCAGTTAGAAAGATAATAATTGAGGGAGCACATTTGGCGGGGACAAGTCCCCGCTAAAAGTCTTTTAGTTTTAGCCAAAACCATTGGCGGGATAAAGTAAATGTGACGAGGGAAAATTAAAAAAATTGGTGAAAACTTTTAGCGGGGACATGTCCCCGCCAAAAGGTGTATATAAATAAATAAATAAATAACTTTTTTGTATCATTATAATTAAGTTAAATCACTATTAAGTTATTTAAATTTAATTCAAATACTTTCTAAACAATCTTTAATTAATTTAAAACATTTTAAAATTATTTACATTATTTTTAACTAAGTTAAATCATTTATACTTAATTTAAATCATTTAAAATTGTTTTTAAATCATTTTAATTAAGTTAAATCACTATTAAATCGTTTAAATTTAATTTAAACATTTCTACACCATTTTAATAAGTTAAATCATTTATACGAATGAGTCGAGATAATATTGTTATTCATGAGATGTTAAACGAATGAGCCGAGATGATATCTTTACACATAACAAGTTAAACGAATGAGTCGAGATGATATGATTATACACGAGATGTTAAACGAACGAGTCGAGATGATATGGTTATACATGAGATGTTAAACGAATGAGTCGAGATGTTATCGTTATGCATAACATGTTAAACAAACGAGTCGAGATGATATGGTTATACATGAGATGTTAAACGAATTAGTCGAGATGCTATGAATATACATAAGATGTTAATCGGATGAGTCAAGATGCTATGGTTATACATAAGATGTTAAACGAATGAGTTGAGATGATATGGTTATACATGAGAAGTTAAACGAATGAGTCGGGATGCTATGGATATACATAAGATGCTAATCGGATGAGTCGAGATGCTATCAATATACATAAGATGTTAAACGAATGAGTCAAGATGCTATGGATATACATAAGATATTAATCGGGTGAGTCGAGATGCTATGGTTATACATAAGATGTTAAACGAATGAGTCGAGATGCTATGGATATACATAAGATGTTAATCGGATGAGTCAAGATGATATGGATGTACATAAGATGCTATCAATATACATAAGATGTTAAACGAATGAGTCAAGATGCTATGGATATACATAAGATATTAATCGGGTGAGTCGAGATGCTATGGTTATACATAAGATGTTAAACGAATGAGTCGAGATGCTATGGATATACATAAGATGTTAATCGGATGAGTCAAGATGATATGGATGTACATAAGATGTTAAACAGATGAGTCTAGATGCTATAATATACATAAGATGTTAATCGAATGAGCCGAGATGATATGGTTGTACACGAGATTTTAAACGAACGATCCGAGATGATATGGTTATACACGAGATGTTAAACGAGATGTAGTTTAATGCATTTGTCATGTCCTGTTTATAGGAATCAGTTTAATGCATTTGTCATGTGGCTCTCCAAGTCGAAGAATTTATGCAATCAAATATAGTCTTGTATCCTCGAGATCACAACCGGTCAAAATTCAAGTCTTGTATCCCACAATCAAATATAGTCTTGTATCCTCGATGATATGGTTCTACACACACACACACACACTCATCTCACTATCTCTCTCTCTCTCTCTAGCAGTTTCCGTTTTCCGGCGACACCAGCAGTTTCCGGCAGCCAGAATCTTTTTCCGACCACCAACTTTTATCACCTCAACTTGTAGATCGGGCCACCCCGGTTACGATTCTACCGTACACGCGCCAACACTCCCTATCCATCACTCACAACCACTCAACCTCACAACCACAAACACACACTATTATCATGGTGAAGATGGCAGAATTTGAAGCTTTTCCTTGTCCTTGTAGACGAGGAGACGTAATTCTGCGATAATCGCATAAACCTTACTCCCGTGGTAAACTATACTATGCGTGTCCTTTATTTAAGGTGAACAATTACATACTTTTTTGTGTATTATCTAAATAATTTGGTAGGTTGTAAAAAATAATAGTTTTTACTCTTTAACAGGGAGGGACAAAGGAGTATGGATGCAATTTTTTTTATGGAAGGAGGAACGACTCGCCAAAATGACCGGTTCTCTTGGAGCTTCCACGCCTGCAACTCATTCAGCAGGACCATCCATAACTCCAACTCCTTACACTGCAGGACCTTCAACATCGAGTCCTGGAAATACAGAGTGCTCAAACTGCATCAGCCTTCGTCACCAGATAATGGTACTCGAGAAAATGCTAGAAGTGTATATGCATCCCAACATCCACACAATTGAATCAGCTGCCTTATTTCACGACCTTTACAATGACATGGTAGGCGGCATGGGAAATCTTCGTATGTAGTGTTGTTGTTGCTGTTATTGTTGTTGTTGTTTTTTGTTATGTTATTGTTGTTGTTGTTGTTGTTGTGTTGTTGTTGCTATTGTTGTGTTGTTGTTGTTGTTGTTTGTTTTTGTTATTGTTGTTGTTTAATAAAATGTTGTTGTCGTTGTGAAAACTGATGTCGAACGTGCCTTATATTTTTAATTCGTACGCTTTAATGTTGGAGTAATACGTATGAGTCGACTTGTTATGGATATGCGTAACATGTTATAAGGATAGGTCGAGTTGTTATGGATATGCGTAACACGTTAAAAGGATGAGGCGAGTTGTTATGGATATGCGTAACATGTTAAACGGATGAGTCAAGTTGCTATGGATATGCGTAACACATTAAACAGATGAGGCGAGTTGTTATGGATATGCGTAACACATTAAACGAATGAGTCGAGTTGTTATGGATATGCGTAACATGTTAAACGGATGAGACGAGTTGTTATGGATATGCGTAACATGTTAAAGGATGAGTCGACTTGTTATGGATATGCGTAACACGTTAAAAGGATGATGCGAGTTGTTATGGATATGCGTAACATGTTAAACGGATGAGTCGAGTTGTTATGGATATGCGTATCATGTTAAACGGATGAGTCGAGTTGTTATGGATATCCGTAACACGTTAAACAAATGAGTCGAGATGATATGGTTATCTCACTTTTAATAAATTCTAATAATTATAAATAAATTTTAATAATTTTAAATCATTTTTAATTAATTTAAATAAATTTTAATAATTTTAAATCATTTATAATAAATAAAATAATTTTTTTTAAATATCTTACTCATGTCCCCTCCAAAAGGTCGAAATCTGTTCAAAAAGATTTGGCGGGATAAAGTAAATGTGAGTAAGGAAAACTAAAAAAAATTGGTGAATTCTTTTAGAGGGGACATGTCCCCGCCAAAAGGTTGAAAATTGTTTAAAGACATTCGGCGGGGACATGTCCCCGCCAAAAGTGTTGGAGGGAAAAAAACGCGGGAACAATTAGTAAGCTATAAAATTGGTCAAAATTTACCAAATATCAAAAATACTTTTGGCGGGGACATGTCCCCGCCAAAAGTGTGCGTTGAAAATTTAGTAAACAGTCAGCAAATTTGTGTGCCAGCTCAGCATAGATTTTGTCGTTTAGCTACTTTTGGCGGGGACATCGTGTCCCCGCCGAAAGTCTCCTCGCCCGTCCTCCGTTTTGTTAATTAGTGATCTCTTGCACAAACACACGCACAGGCACCACCATGCACAAGGGAGTCGAGAGCTGGTAGAAGCAAATTTTGAGATATGAATTGAATAAATGGATGTGGAGGAACGTTTTTAAAGTGTATTTGAAGAGAAAACCAAGAGTCATATGCATGCATGCTTCTCTTGTTTGAATAAATGGACAATAAATATTTAGTTACTAGCACGTTGTTGGAAAAGAAAGAAATATTAATTGCTATAATTCCTTAGAATCATGGTCTGGCCGGATTAATTAGTTCAATAGTCTTTTTCAGGCTTGCTATCATTGTGAAGAAATTTAGTATAATACATACAAGTTTACACGTCAAACTTGTTTTCTTGAGCAGAATTATCATGATATTCTTTCATGCAAACTCGTTTATGTGTCATGTATACCTTAGTTACTCCGTATATGCTCCAACAAATAAAAACTTGGTACCTTTTTTTTTTTTTTTTTAAATTTATTTATTTATTTATTTTAAAGGGTTACCTCGGTAAAATAAACTTGTTACTTTTTAACTTTAGCCTTTATGTAAGTTTGTGGCAGTTTTGTCAAATAAAAGATCAATTAAATTAGACTAGAAGGGTACCCGCGCAATGCGGCGTCGGGTACCGGGTGACTGATTGTGGCGAGCAAATATTTTTCATTTTAAATCTTTCTTATTAAGTATTGTCTCAAATACTTTAAAACGTAGAAGATATATGTTTTTTAAAAATAGAACTTTTAAATTATTAATAGTGTAATGCGTGTTTAGAAGCTGAGATGATGAAACTGTGTTAGTTTGTGGGTTAATTTGTATGCTTTATATATATAATATGCATTAAAAGGTAGTTAATTGGGATGTTATATCACATTGATTAAATGGACTATTGCAAGTTAATGAGGTTCATAAATATTAGTGGCTCCTACAATTAAAGAAATTAAAATTCATAATGTAACTTAACTCCTATTCATATATATGTGCTAGTTTGAAATCCTTCCAATTAAAGAAATGTTTTTTGTCTTATTTTTTTAAGACTTCCTTTTTAGGAATGCCCTAAATGCATTATAATGTAGTTAAGATTAAGGGACAAGTTATACTCATTCCCTTTTTTACATTTCGCATCCCCCTCCCTCCTGTTTTTTGCATTTATTTATTTATTTTTTATCTTTATAATTTTGTTTATATTATAAAAATATAAATTTGGAAATACGGAACAGAAAATATAAAGTTTAATAAGTCAAAGGCTTAAAATAGAAATATGAAACACAAACTGATAAAAAAAACTGTGTTATACTATAAACAGATGGGACTAGAGGGTGGAAGGTACAAAACATTTGGGCCAGGGGTGGGTATAGTAGATCCCTTAGATTAATAAGGATCCTCCCACTACGGAGATCGAAGGGAACATGCCCCCTCCCCCCCCCCCCCCCCCCCCCCCCCCCC
>LBNU01022174.1:0-14359 GCA_014162995.1 Artemisia annua | reverse complement strand
AAAAAAAAAAAAAAAAAAAAAAAAAAAAAAAAAAAAAAAAAAAAAGACATTTTGCAAGCAATTTCAAGCATTAAACCAAATCCAAACAGCCCTATGTCTTATAAGAGTATTATCAACAATATGAAAGCTAAAACTTTAAAGGGGTGCTTAGGTTTTATTTTGACTACTTATCATATCAGAATACAATAAAGTGCCTGTCTGCTTACAGTCAAATAAGCAATTCCAAACACAGTCGAGATAGGTGTTAATGTGGTGCTCAATAGTTATAGTAAAAGCCGATACCTAGCAGGTTGAGAATGTTAGAGTTTGTGGATAAATATTAATTAGTATATGTCTAGAATCGAACTTGAGACCTATGGGATTGCACGCGTTGCGTATGAGATTTAATTATATTAAGTCGCGAAATATTATATGGTCGAACAAGGAAAAAGAAAGGGGGTTGAGTGTCAAGTTTTAGAACTTAAGGAGGTGCTAGCAATGACTTGTTAGACAAGTTTAAATGCTATATAAACACACCCTAGTTCTCATTCTCGAGGTGATGAATACTGAATATACGGTACACACAACCCTTTCAATTATGATATATATGTTTACTGCATATCATGATTATGAAATATATTAACATATATTGCACATGCCATGCATGCAATGTATTTACGAATGTCATGTACATGCTTGGTTTTGGTTGCTTTAGATTCCTTCTTCATTGTATTATATATAGTTCGACTGTTATATATAAACAGTGGTTCGACCCTATATAATATATATATTATATATTGTTCAAAGCTTAACGTTGTTTTGTTTAGTGCTTTATTCGTGACTTGAACTAGCATTCTAATTGAATCGCTAACAATACGCGCGTACATGATCATAGAGAAATCCTACTTTGGATTTTTTTAGTGGTTGCCTATTTAACTTGTTTTTAGGTCGATTTGCATAAACCTTAATTTATTAGGGTTTATGACTTGATCTTTTATTTGGGGTTTCTATAAACCCTAATTGCATGGATTGCTAAAAGGTACGCAATTTCTTTATGTTTCAGTTAATTAATTTACAAGTATTTGATCCTTATGTTTCCGCTGCATGCTTTGATGTTTACTTGTTTAATTATATAATTGTTATGGTACTTAAATTTTAACAGTGGCATCAGGAGCCGTTAATACTGTGTATTTAATTACTGAAACACATAAAATTGAATCTTTATGTGATTATTACATGTTATTGATTTCTAGGGTTTATAAAATTGAGAAACCCTAATTTTTTTTAATTGGGTCGATTAACCCTATAATTAATTTAATTAGGTTTTAATTTTGTTAAACTTGTAGAAACCCTAGGATGCATGTAATTTTATGAAATAAATTAATGAATATTTGCTATATGTCATTAAATGCGTATCTTGGGATTTATTAATTGTTAATAAAGTGTTATGTGATATCCATGATGGAACATGCATGTTTTATCATGGAATTATTGTATTTAATTAATGGTTAAGTTGTATTATCACATGTAAATTTATGATAAATATAAAATTGGGAAAAACCTCAATTGTTAAATAAATCAATTATGTGTTTATATGGTATTTAGTTAACTATGACTAACGCAATCGATTTATCGATGTATGTGGCTCACTTACCTAGTAAGTGATAGTCTTAGTTGAATATATACAATAAGTACACCTAGAATTGATATTATTAGGGTTTATCTAATAAAGTTTGTCTGTGGCTAATTGTTTCACGTTATTAATCGTTAATTTGCTATTAGTTGCTTGTTTATTTTTATTATTACTTGTTTTTTGTTTAATTGTTTGACATGATTGTAAGCAAAAAAGGGTAATTTTTGAATAGAAAATAAATTGGACTAATAAATGGTGAAACTTGGTGTTTTAAGATTGAAGTCGTTAATTTTTAGTTGATTGATGATTTTTGTACCACTATTTTCGGTGCAAAATCATCTTAAGGGTGAATTGACCTCAATTCCATGATGATTATCCGAAACACTAAGTCTTATGGCTTATGCAAAAGTACGATATAGTGGACGATAATTGTAGGCAATTCTTTGATTGGTGAACCCGATACCTCAATTACAAAGTTATTGATTTAATCTTAGCCTAAAATTGGTTTATAAAAATGTTTTGAAAACTTATGTTATGAAGATGAGTGCATGCATCTTTATACATGATTTAATTGTCACATCAAAATAAATACCCTAATAAATTTAAGTTGCATGCCATCTAACTATAAGGAACACTTGGAATTAATTCTTTGGTATGCGTGAGACCTAGGCCAAAGATTAATGACAAGGCAAATTTCCGAGTGTGCGTGAGACCACACATGGAGAATTTGCAGTTTCTAAGTTAGACGACTTAAGTAAGTTGATGCGTGAGACCTAGAACTTATGGCATGAGATGGGATGAAACATGCTTACATTGCAAACTGATGAATCAATTTGATGTAAATCCCATAATGATCTAGGAATTGGAAAATTGTTTGCCAATTATTGTTCGACAGATTACCATCTTTTGTACTTTCACTATATGGCAGATCAACTGACGTAGTGAAATTATGAAAAGTTGGATCCTAGGTTTTCAAGAAACTATGTTGGTTATATGAATATACCCATGGGTATTCTGTTTTCTTGAAAATATTGATTATCGATAATACTAAAAATTGAATTTTGCAACTTCTTTTAATGTATTAATGCAACGAGGAACCGTAAACATAGTCTTCTTTCCATATAGAGAAGTGTGAGACTTAATCCTAATCCTTTTCATGAATGAGAAAGGTATAATAGGATAATTAGAATTGGCTATTTTCTAATTAAATATCTCATAGCAATCTTTAATACTAAGATGATTTGCACTTTATGAGTTATTAAAATAGAAACTAGACAAATTACCGCAAAATGGTAAAAGACAAACTAGCAATTTTATCTAGTTGTTTTGCTTTGACCATTTAAAGATACTACATACAATTGTTGGAATGGTAGATCTATTCAGGAAGAAATTGCATGACCAATTTTTCAAGTTAATTATTTGGAATGTGATGAATCACATTTATGTAGTAGATTACATTCTTTTAGAACCTATAAAATTGTTGGAATAGGTTTTCTTAAAAGATGTAGGAAAGTAAATAGTACACTATTTCCTTTCACTGATTAATGAAACATTTACAATGTTGTCAAATTCAGTGGGAGTATTGTGTGTCTATTACTGAATAAGGGATTATTGTAATGTTCTCTAATTCAGTGGGAGTTACAAGACTTATTGTCTTGATTGTATCTCAGATTATCTTTTGTATATCTCAAGATAATTACTTTCCAAAATATAGACATTAATATTTTCAAGGATAGTCATGTACGTTTCCTTGATTGATTGAGTGACTCTATATCTACTAAGTTATGACACAAATCATATTGTTCACAATAACAAACGCGTGCGTGTTGTTTATGTGGTACTTGATGTTGTTCCATGCACAAGTGGGAGAAATCTTGATTGTGTGCAAGGTACAATATATATTAATATGATTTAAAGGATTCTCTTAACTGCAAAGTAAGAGACTATAGTTCTAATATGATTAGTACATCTAATCTAAGAAACACTTGGTGTTGAAATTTAGTAAACGTGAGACGCAGACTAAATTCCAGCAACAAGGTGAATTTCCATGCATGAGTGAGACCTACATGGATAATTTATTGTTTCTAAATTAGACATCTATTAGAACATGTGTCAATATGATAACAAGACAACTTCAAATATTTATGTATTATTGGAATGACATAAATGCATGAAGTAATATAATACTACTTCAATAAATATGTATTCTCAGAATGACATAAATAAATGAAGTAGTGAGTTAACTTGAAAATATTATTGAACCCAAATGATAGTGTTCATGATTACTTTAATTATACATTTTTATAATTTATTGTATAGTTATAAACATGAAGTCTTTTAGTATTACAAGACTTATAACGTATGATGGGATTATAACACATTTATGTTTTGATGAGACATGAACATAATGTGACTTGGTCAAAAGTACTTGTGTTATAAAGCATGCGAATTGGCTTGAAAATTCTATTTCACCATTAAGCTGACTTAGTTGGTAAATAGGTAAGTCAAAAGGAGTATAAGTTTATCTTTCATATTGGTAGATTGTCTGACAATATGAGTCCTAATGAAATACCACAAGTTTATGGTGTGATCAGTTAGGGGAATCAAACTCTATCGGTATTGTTTGATTAAAGATGACTATAACTTCTTTTCTTCCAAAAGTTATCAAGGTTAGAAAATTGAGTATGCATTTAATATACTCAATTAGACTCCTAGAAGATTTAAAAGACATCATGGTATGTGATGAATCACATTAAGTCTTAAAATTGAAGTTCAAAATTTGTTAAGATACTTATGTGAAAGTTATTAACAAAAAGAATGTCAGGAACTCTCAATGTGTATTTGTAATATTCCAAAAGAGAAAATTAGATTGTTGCTCTAATTGCTAAGTATTTATAGATAATCTATAAATTTCTAAAGGCAAGTGGGAGTTTATTACAAAAATACATAATCTTCTAATAACACACTAGTAAAAATCATGATGAGGCTTAACATGTAAATGATAAACCTCAAAAGATGATGGAATTATCATTCATAGATCCACTTGGATATCTCAGATAATTGGTTAATATGCTGAGAATTATATGATGAAGTATTACCAAATAATGGATTGGGTAAACTGCTCATACTATGAATGTTATAGATGTTGTTCATAAAGATATTCAAATTTAACAAATTTGGTTTATCTTAATTCTTAATAGTTAGAGAATGATGATGAGTTTATTCAAAGATAATGTAACCCTAGTGGTTTAAATCTTTGCATAAAAATCATATGGACAAAATTGTGTACATATTTTAATGTATGTCTTATGACAAGATTATTATTCATACTTAAGCAATTAACTATGATTGAATACTCTTTCTAAGCACATTAAGAGGCAAAGATGGTAATTGTCATATTTATATGAATATGAAATTTGACAATGAATATCAAAAACTCTTTCTTAATTGATTACTTGAGCAAGGACGATAATTAATCAAAAGGAGTTTATGAATTCATATAAATCTTTGAAGTATACAAAGCGCAATAATCCATGATTGGATAAATGCATGCATCTAGAGATTACTCTTATATTTAATTATTAATCAATGATTTGATTTATAATTGAAATAAGATAATCTAAGTATTCCTGAAAGCTAGTGGGAGTATTATGTTTGATTTACTAAATCATATATGTTGTAGAACATATAAGAAGTAGCATTCCATATAAGTAAAAATGTTAAGTCTTACTTTGGAATGAAAATTTACTTAGATGATTTAGAAAATAAAACATATAATCTTGGAACAAAAGTTTATTATTTAATAAACATGTGCGGTAAATAAATCTAATAGAATATGATATATCATTTTGAAAGACTAAATTGATATATATATTTGTAAAGATAGAACATGAATGAAATCTAAGTTTGACTGAAGGATTTATCATGTGCATCATATTATTGTTGTATCATGCTAAATGATTTGACAATATTTGATATCACACCATTTATGAAATATTATGTGACTATATCAAGATAGTTGGATATACACATACAAGAATTTCACTTAATTGAATTCTAATGGAATATTTGATATCCAATTAAAGTTATTATATAACTTGTGTAATGAATATTCTAATGGAATATGTTTGAACTTAGAATAATGATCCTCAACCTGGAATTGCTCCTAATTCTAAGTATATACAATATAGCAAATTGTTGCGTAATTGTTGTAGCCGACAGTAAATCTTGAAAGATTGGAAGGCATCAAAATTAAACAATGGATATTAAGTTTACGGGATTTTAAAGAGCATATTGTAGTTTAATACAATGATGCTAGTTTAATTGAGATGACACTCAATACTAGTCGTGGTAGGATTTTATCCTTGTTAATGGCCATGTAAACTAGTTGTGCTCAACTAAGAGCATAGTTGCATTATACATTAAAGAATTAGAATACTTTAAACTTTAAAGTGTTTGAAAGTTTGATTGTCATAAATTGGTGGTTGAGGATATCACACCATTTATGAAATATTATGTGACTATATCAAGATAGTTGGATATACACATACAAGAATTTCACTTAATTGAATTATTGAAATAAGTATTCTCAAAATTATGATAGATCAAAGTTAGTTGAATAATGCCTTGTCAACAAGTATGATTGTCATTACTTGAGGCATAATTGTTAACAAGTTATTACTTGAGACAAAATTCATTAACTATAGTTATCATGCATTGATCTATTTAGTATTTTGATAAAGGGCATTAAGCAATTATTATTTATAATGAATTAAAGTACTTAGTACGTTTGTTTTCATTAATAATAAATTGTGTCCTATATTTGCATGTTTAAATCCGTGAATAACTTATGTTATTCTAAATTGTCCGTTGTCAATTAATGATATGGAAATATCATTAAACTAAGACAAATCTGAGTATTGGTTAGAATATACTTGAAAGTATATTGATGCGTTGATATACCAATTTCACATGATATTCAATGAATTGAATATAGGACTTATCCCAACTACATGATTTTACTTTATGGATCTTGTCAGTAAGTAAATCATGAATTTAGTTATCCTCAGACTTGAGATACCAGATAAGTGTCATGGATGTAGTGCATTTGTGTGGAGCAATCTACCGCTATCCGTAACTGGTAGTTATAAGGGTTGTTTTCAGAAGTGTTGCAAAGTTCATGGGTTAGTCTTGTAGTCAAGAAAGAATTTGTTCCTTCAAATTTGTTTTGAAGTTTAATACTGTTGGGCCCCTCGTAGGGTTGACAAGATGTTTGCGTGCGCACGCCCAAAGTCTATCTGGAATATGTTCAGATGTTTTGGTAATCTTGTTCAATCATAAATAACGAGAAATAGAATTGTTAATTAAAGAATGACTGAGATCCATATCTTTATTAACGTGGTATTAGAAACAAAAGGATAATAATAATGATGAATCATTAAAGGTTTTTCCAGGAAACCTACCTCAAGTTGAACTAGGGGCATTGGCGTGTTGCTAGACGCTAACCAATGTCATTACACTATTAATAGATATCCAAGTGGGAGCTGTTAGAGTTTGTGGATAAATATTAATTAGTATATGTCTAGAATCGAACTTGAGACCTATGGGATTGCACGCGTTGCGTATGAGATTTAATTATATTAAGTCGCGAAATATTATATGGTCGAACAAGGAAAAAGAAAGGGGGTTGAGTGTCAAGTTTTAGAACTTAAGGAAGTGCTAGCAATGACTTGTTAGACAAGTTTAAATGCTATATAAACACACCCTAGTTCTCATTCTCGAGGTGATGAATACTGAATATACGGTACACACAACCCTTTCAATTATGATATATATGTTTACTGTATATCATGATTATGAAATATATTAACATATATGAGATACGATCCCTTGCAAAGTAAAAATAAATAAAAAGGCTAGAAAGCCACTCAAATTGTGACAAGTGTCCACCATCTATTCCCTCCCTTTTTCTCATTAAATTTGGTTAGGGGGCATTTTGGTCCTTTTAGCCAATTTTTTTATTTCACCCCAAAACTTCAAATGCATATAACTTTCAACCGATAAACTTTTACGAAAAACCGATTTCACCATAATTTCTAAAATTTAATTCTCTTTAATTTGGTATGCATTTTGATATATTAATCGCAACTTTTTTTTCCAACTTTTTAAGTGGGTAATGATTTTCTTGAAATTTTTGGCATTTTTGGCTCTAATTTTGTCTAGCTTAAAGGTCGAATTATACAAAACTTAAAACACGAAAGTTGTAGTTGTTTGGCCATTCTTTACCCAGAAATTTGAATCACTCAAATTCGATATGATATGTGTGAGATATCACACGTTAAAGATGACGTCTTAGTCATATTTGTTGCACACAATGTGTTTGATGAAATGTCTAGCTTATATTTTTAGTATTAAATAGAATTAGATGCACTAATTTTTGTACAACAACGCACTATTAATCATTTTATTAATGTAGGATTCAAAAAGTGACGTTCTTTTTATTTTTCATGTATGATAGTGAATAACTGATGAACCAAAAAAAAACATAAGCTAACTGATGAACCTATAATAACATAATAGCTAAATGTCAATAACTGATGAACCACAGGACAATAACTGATGAACCAAAACAACTGATGAACCAACACAACTGATGAACCAAAACAACTGATGAACCAAAAATAACTGATGAATAATATAAAAAATAACTGATGAACGCTATCAAAAATAACTGATGAACAATATCAAAAATAACTGATGAACGCTATTTTTCACAAACTGCTGAACATTATAAAAATAACTGATGAACGTTATCAAAAATAACTGATGAACGTTATAAAAAATAACTGATGAACAATATAAAAAATAACTGTTGAACGTTATTTTTTTGAAAACTACTGAACATTATAAAAAATAACTGATGAACGCTATAAAAAATAACTGATGAACAATATAAAAAATAACTGATGAACTAATACACATTGTGTTTTTATTAGAAAATTGATGAATTGATGAACTATACTACCTTGAACTAATGAACATTATCAAAAATAACTGATTAATAAAAATTAACTGATGACCAAAACTAACTACTCCCTCCGTCCCAAAATAAGTGTCCAGTTTGACTTTTCAGAGTCAAACTGATTCAACTTTGACCTTAAATATTTTTTTTGTGTTATATAATACTTGATGAAAAATTATACCAATGAAAAATACACTTAAAATCCAATCCATGCATATATTTTTCATCAAGTATTATGAAACACCCGCAAAAATAGATATGGTCAAAGTTGAACCAGTTTGACTCTGAAAAGTCAAACTGGACACTTATTTTGGGACGGAGGGAGTAATAAACTGATG
Organism: Artemisia annua; assembly: GCA_014162995.1. Lineage (NCBI taxonomy): Eukaryota > Viridiplantae > Streptophyta > Magnoliopsida > Asterales > Asteraceae > Artemisia > Artemisia annua. The sequence goes on along the minus strand of LBNU01022174.1, from coordinate 5,388 downwards.
AACATTATCAAAATTAAACGGATCAAACATAAAGTTGTACGGTCACTTTTTAACAAAAATATCACACTTTTTATAACAAAAAAATCCTCACAGACTTTTTATCAAACACCTTATTTGCAAAAAAAAAACCCAAATGCATTACTAACTACATCACCAAATCAACTCTCCAACATTGAAAATCAATAAATTTTCCATTTATAACAAGATTTCAAACATTTGTTATATAAAAGTATAATTAACCAAAGTGGAAAAGTTCATAAATTCCATCAACATGTACTGGTCATAAATTCCTACCGACAGACCAATGTTACTACTACACTTTTTTGACCAGGTTTTCTTATCTTGTTCTTCCAGTTTCTTCTCATCTTCTTCTTCAGTCGTGTGTACAAAAACTAAACAAAGTGGAAAAGGCTCCACCATCTAGTTACGCTTTATGACTGTCGTATATTAAACAAAGTAGAACATACCGTCGTATCTCCGCTGCATCCACCGCTTCCACGGCCGGAAGTACTGCCGGGAGTTAATCACGTATTGATCTATTATTACCTTCATGGTGGGAGGTTGAAGTCTCCATTTGCTGTTGCGGTGTTTGTGATTGTTGTCTACTGTTTTTTTTTTTTAATTATGACGGTGGTGTTACCGGTGGTGGTTCCGGCGATGTTGATAACAGTGCTGGTTGTTGACAAGAGATGCAACTTGTGTGTTGGTTTTTATTGGATTGACCATCATGCCCTCATGTGTAAATTTCTCTCCTTATTTTGATCGGATCTTGATTTATGATCCAATGGTTGAAAATACTTTTTACACTTTTTAAACTTTGCCACTTTGCAAAGGATCGTCCACCTAACATATATTGCACATGCCATGCATGCAATGTATTTACGAATGTCATGTACATGCTTGGTTTTGGTTGCTTTAGATTCCTTCTTCATTGTATTATATATAGTTCGACTGTTATATATAAACAGTGGTTCGACCCTATATAATATATATATTATATATTGTTCAAAGCTTAACGTTGTTTTGTTTAGTGCTTTATTCGTGACTTGAACTAGCATTCTAATTGAATCGCTAACAATACGCGCGTACATGATCATAGAGAAATCCTACTTTGGATTTTTTTTAGTGGTTGCCTATTTAACTTGTTTTTAGGTCGATTTGCATAAACCTTAATTTATTAGGGTTTATGACTTGATCTTTTATTTGGGGTTTCTATAAACCCTAATTGCATGGATTGCTAAAAGGTACGCAATTTCTTTATGTTTCAGTTAATTAATTTACAAGTATTTGATCCTTATGTTTCCGCTGCATGCTTTGATGTTTACTTGTTTAATTATATAATTGTTATGGTACTTAAATTTTAACAGAGAACGGTGTTCTCTTACGCCATTGGACATATCCTACATAGGACAAACACAGCTTCCTGTCTGCAAATGTACGCTTATAAAGTTAGTAGCTATTTACATAAGTAATTATAATATGATGGAAATGGTAGTATGAGTATACCATTGCTTCATAAAGCTGACAGATTTCTTCAAAAAGGGCATCTTCTTTACTATGCTGACCGCTTGTACCAATGATAATATTTCTGGCACTGCAATGTGTACATATTTCATCATTTGTAAATGTATGATAGATGTATAAACATACTTGTACATATTTCATCATTTGTAAACATATGATAGATGTATAAACACGAACGTGCACAATACAATAAAGCGGCCCACTACATACCATACGACCACATTAGCACCTGCACGGGGAGTCAAATATGCGCCCTCACATTCCTTGCCAGCACAACCGAGCTAGCTACATCAACATCTGCACGGGCAGTCAAATATGCGCCCTCACATACCTTGCCAGTGCACATGTTTGGGAGCCTGTCTGGCAGTGTTGGTTCGACATTTTTCTTTCCTCACGACTTGAAGAAAATTCACACAGGCTCACAACTGTTTATGAACAGCAGTATTTAATAAATAGTTTTAAAAATAGTGTAAAAAATACGACATATGAATAATGCGAGAAACACCACAAACTTTCAGGTTTACCTTTCCATGTCTGCACATTTTTAGCATGCACATTACCACTGGTGAAGAAGAAAACTGAAGTTGTTTTGCATACATTCATTATCAACCATTTTCTTCAACCGCCGATTTACTCAAACCTGTAAGATCATGACAGTTAGAAACGCTCATTGAGTACACGAAAACAAACTTCTATTCAAAATCAACAAATTGCAAATGAAATTCAAATAAATGTAGTGACCTCTGAGACGAAGAGACGGCGAATCAACATTTTTTGTACCACCCTTGATACCTTTTTCGACGGTATTCTGAAGTTGACCACGTATGGCCACATCTGCCGCATAGCCACTGGGAACTTCTTATAATGATTTCTAAGGCTGTGCAAGCTGATTAGGCTGGAAAATGTCATGAACATCCTGTGACACAGCCCGTGGGTGACACAATCCTGCAACAACATTGCCTTTAAAACCCTGTTCACTAAAGAATATAAGATACTGGCATAAGAAAAAGATATTTGTTCACCTGTTGGTTCAGCATGCTTCTGAAATTCATTCTTGTCTCCTATTTTCCGCCTTCTTGACAGTTCCAACTACGTCCTGAATTCCAACCGTTGGAATATAATCTAACTTTGTGGAAATGTTTATTATAGGTTTGTTGCGCCTCCAAAGCGACCAATTGGCATGTGGTAAACATGATTCAGTTAAACCACTTCTGTCTCCAAGATCTAGAACCCGTTTTGTAACTCTCCCGTTATGAAAACACACATTTTGTTCAGCATCTGCCAATAAGCATTCACCTGCGTAAAATCAAGCCCCAACACAACCATAAGCAGATAAGCACTTAGAAAAGCAATTCCAAAAGACCTTATTCGGGTCAGCTAATATATATATATTATTTAAGCCTATAATTAAGCAACTGCATGGATAAAAAAAATAAGGAATCCGATGAAGTGAAATGAAGTCAAACAATACCTTTAGGGGTATGAAGTCACAATTGTAACAACAATGGAGGATGTTTTCACTATTAGGATCTAGTCATGAATTCACCATGGCCGCCATTACTGCAAAAACCATATCATTAGAACGAAACAACATACCATTTTTGTTCTCGCCAACTTGAAACATCATGTAACAAAGAAGAAAACACTAAAAAAACTGCAATACTGGATATATTGTTTCGTATAAGTTGTGACTGAGATAAGTTTTGAGTGTCAATGCATAATCTAACTGAAGTCTATTAAACTTTTTTGGAACTCGGCTTATGTTGACTATGACATGTACACAACTTTGATATGCCTGTTCCTACACTCACGACTGAGCTGAAAAAAGGACCTTCAGCTGCTAAAGGTGCTAATCCCAAAAGGCCTAGTAGTGAGCACCTACTTTTTTCATGATAATCACTTATATACATCCTTAAACTATAAATTGCAGCAACACAATGTCATGTCAAGCAATACCTAACAGTTTTCCACTCTCTTAAGCTATTGACATTTTACCAAACACATGGTGGGCACCCTAAAGTCACTGCCAAAGAAATCAAAATAGCAAAACCTACATCAAATAATAATGTTGTATTCTCGCTTTTAAAATAAGTATGAAATCAGAGATTTAATAAAGGAGATGTAATTATTGATGAAAAATCCACCATAACTAAAAACGTAAAAGAATACACAATTCAATTTGACATAATGTAAAAAGAAACTTACAAAGTTATCTTTAAATGCCAAAATTAGTTGTCGAGAATATATTCAAGTTGTCGACAACTAATGTAATAATCGAACACACAAATGTGGTAGATCTGAGAAAGAAGACATAGATGTGTGTTTGATGAATCAGGGGAAAAGGTGTGTTCGATTATTAGATTTCGTGTGTGTGTGTGTGTTTCTGAGGGTGAAGGTGGAGAAGGAGAACTGTGAAGAAAGGTCTAGAATGGGGAAATATGTGGGAAAATAAGAGAACGTGAGTTTTATACCAAAGGGGAGCAAGAGCACTGTAGCAAAAAAGCTACTGTTCCTAAGATGCCCGGTAAATGTAATATAGTATAATGTAGTTTGGTAGAAAGGTTTAGGGATTGAAATAGTGTGAATTGGGCCACAAGTAGTTTAATTGTTACAACAACAAAAAGACTCACTTGTTCACAATCCAATAACATTTTATATATAAGATGATATGGACTATGTCATGCATGTTATATCGGAAAGTGAAAATTAGGCACCTAGAACTTTGATATGCAAAAAATAAAATAAAATAAAATAAAATAAAACAAAACAAAACAGGTAACCAAAAAATGGCCTTATTTTCAGATTTTCGCCTTAAGACACTAAAATGTTTAAACAATTAAACTACACCTCGAAATCAATAAGCTGATGTACACCCTTTTATCGCATAAAAAAAGCTACAGGCTAACATGGATGACTTGAACTTGTGACCAATTGGTTGACATGTGCATCTCTTGCCATCAAGCTAGCCTCAAACCTATGTTTAAGTTGTCAGTTTTAATTTTTATTGGGCACGTGGACTCGCTAGACAAATGCTCATACGTACAAACATGTTATAGATTTTGTATCATAAATTGTATTATAACGAGCATAGTAGAGCTCGCGTTTCTTTGTGAGTTTTTCATCATTGTGGCGATTCAGTTTATGTAGGCATTGTTTGATTTTTGCACTTTGGTTATTTATTTATATTTTTCATTTTTGGCATTCGGTCGTATGATCCTTTTGTTTGTGTATTGATTGCCTCTTTGATCAGTTAAACGATCTCTTTATTTAATTACTTGGTTTTCCCTTTCGAATGAAAAATATTTTAGGTGCAAAACCAACATAGCAAGACGTAATCAAATATTTTCGTCATTGGCGCTCACTAGAATAATTCAAATTGTTGACTAGCTAAGTGAGCTTATAAAATTACCCCACAACATTACTTAATCTATAGTAATGGAATGCTAAATAGGTTTGTGAGCTTAAAAAATTACCCCACAACAAGACTTTATGATAAAAATGTTGTTACACTTGAGTCAAAAGTCCTATTGAGTAGTTTATATCGATCTAGGCCAATTTTATCAACCTTGAGTTTCAACATGGTACAAAAATAAGTTCAAGGCTTCCAGCATGACTTACAATTTGACATGAATTAGTAAGATGTCGACTCGAATCATTATCAATATCATCAAACATTACTTTTATGTTAAGAACTTTAGTCTGTTTTTCTGGCCAAACTTGTTTTTTTAACAGTCAGCCGATACTTTCAAATTTTCGCATAAACTTGTTTTATTGAGCAAATTTATCATGGATAGCTTTTATGCAAACTCGATTATTGATCAAAAAGAGTTGTTACACTATGGACATAGTTTAAGTTACCCCAAA
>LBNU01022168.1:8024-18173 GCA_014162995.1 Artemisia annua | reverse complement strand
ACCACGTCCCAAATGGATCTAGGCCATCCGAGAACCCTAATGGCGGCGAGCTGATGGCGTCAGGCCCTATAAGCTGACGCCGTCCGAACTTATTTTCTATATATATTTTCCAAATTTTCATTCATTAGGTGTGGAACTTTGTGGCGAACTTTTAGGGCAAACCCTAAAGACGAATTTTCTATGACTTTTAGGGTCTCCAACCCTTTGAACCCTAGTGCTTAATTAAAGATAAGTCTTCACTTTAATTCAATCAATATGTTTATGTGTTGGTTGTCTATCTATCTTGCTTATCTTTCAATTAACATGAGTAGCTAAATTCTCTAGTGTTTGCTTAGATCTAATGAAACCTAACTATTGATTATTGGTTAATTGGTGTGTGTTGTTGTTTGTTGGGATGATTGTTTCATTGATGTTAGGCTCAAGAAAACTGGCCAACCTCCTTTATGGTAACGTGCTTGAACGTCTTGGGAAACATGTAGTCGAGGCATACTAGGCTATTAAGGTAGTATTTAACGCATGAGCCACTGTTTACAATCCCTATGGTTGTGCCGTGCATGGCATAGGAGGAGATAAGAGCTCATGGAATTGGAGAGATATGTATGCTACTCCATGAGTTATTAGGAATACACCCTTCATCCACACAAGTAACATACATATCAATTAACCTGTAAAAGATAGTTAGGGAGTAATGAAATCTAAGTAAACATAATTTTCTCCATATTGTTTTCACAACCACAATAGTTTAGATATTTATTTTATTTTAATTTGCAAAAGTAGTAAACTTGGGTTAGTTGACTAGCAACTAATTCCGCCCTACCTCTAAAAACCGAGATTCTACTTGCTTTCTAAAAAATATTAAAAATACAAAAAGAATCTTCCTTCCACCTTTAGACCTATCAGATTAGCTTTTCTATCCTAACGAACACTATTCCCTATGAGAGAACGATCAATCCCCCGTACTTACCACTATCCTATACTACATCGGTCAGGTACACTGCCCGGTGGGGTTGTAAGCCTCTTGAGATCCCTCGAGAGGTAAAACCTGTTGTAAGGTTACAAAACCACGCATCAGCCCTCTTCATCTTCGTTGAAATGGTACAACACTCATAATAAAGTGCGAACAAACTATTAATCAAAAATCATCTGAACATACCAAGCAACTAGCAACCTACCGTTAGACTTTCGAAAAGGGGTAAGGATAGGCTAAATGTTATATATTTTTGTATTTTTATAGTGGATGTAAGAAATGAATGGGATGGCTCTGCAGGTTAAACTAGGGGTATCTAGCACTAAAGATGAGTGCTACAGAGGGTTTTATTGAGTGGTTAGCTAATCGGTGTGATCAGCTAAAAAAATAAAGAATATGTTAAATGGAATGGCTATTTGGGTTAAATCCTAATTGCCTCTTTATCATATATAAATACCTATATCACACGAATGTGATCTCATAGCGGTCTCATAAAGATTTCAAGCACAAGTTTTAGAATCAATAAATCACCGGCACACTTATAAACAAAGAAATCAAGCATAAAAGACATATGCCGATATAGGCTCAAAATCCTCACATTTTCGTGGTAATGGTTACAAATGCGCAAGTAATGTCATCGATCCCGAGTCGGATCTGCTCTATCAATCGGAACACATTTCCGATTTCAAAACATTATTTATTTACTACGTATTACCCTAATTGACAAAATCTAAAATAGATAAGCTAAAAGGGCAAACCAAAATTTTTAATCAATATAAGAATGAGTCTCATTTTCCAAATTCATTTCCCCCCACACTTAAGTTGAGCAATATACGCCATCAGAAAGATAACTTAAAAGTAGGAATAAATGGGATAATAAAATATAAGAGAAACGAAACTTCCCGGGGTTCTTAAGTGATTGGTTGAATTCTGAAAAGATACGACGCAAAACAGCACGCCACTGTAAGCATGTGAACTCAACCAAATATAATCCAATCATATCACCTCCCAAGTGTTAAGCAAACCATCCGACCATCCTCTACTTTTATTTAATCTGCAAAATAAACAAAAAACTACGAAAACATAAAATGATAAAGCACACTTTCGTAGGCACCACGGTTGCATTTAGCATATACAACAAGACTTTAAACCCCTCGGTTTCCCGAGTGGACGAGTTATAGTCTCGTGAGAGTTTACAGCGAACACACCCACAAAGTTCGTAAAAATATATTTTTGATTTTTCCTCTTTTAAAATTTTATATATTCACAATCTAATAGAAACAAGCACACTCAAAATACTATGGAATGAAAAATAATATAAGAAGGAAAATATAATAAGTATTATTCAAACATACTAAATCAAATACAAAAGCAAAAACAAAGATGAATATATATATATATATATATATATATATATATATATATATATATATATATATATATATATATATATATATATATATATATATATATATATATATTAGTTTTATTACAAACACAAATCAAGCATGCACTGATTATACAAGGTACGAAAACATATAATAAACACTTTGGTTTTAAATCTTATTTTTGTGGTTTGATGTCAAAAGTACGTCGTGCTTGAGAGTAAGTGCGGCGCAATTCTAGCAAAATCCCATTTTCTGGATTATATTTTATAACAAAACACAAATACTTAAACACACTCAGTCAAGCACACAAAACACATAAACTAAATTTTAATAACAACCATGACACACACGAAACATCTAATAAAGAAACTATAATATTAAAAGATAATAAATATTTTTGGGTTTTCAAATTTTCTTTCACGCAAACTAATAAAAAAAAAATATGAAAGTATTGGGCACAGATTAATTTAAGATATTGTTTCAATATAGCATAATACCCAAACGATTAAAGAAAATAAATTTTAACTAAAAATATTTTTGCAGACCAAAAGTTGCGTCGCACTTAAAAGAAAATGCAGCATACATCGAGTCTATTTTTTTTTATTATTTCAAAAATTCAAACTAGCATCGCGGGAAAAATTACAAAAGTGCGCCGCGCACAAACATGAAACATATATGCATTTTTTTTTTCAAAATCACGGGGTGCCTCCCGAGAAGCGCTTAATTTATACTCAAGTCTTTAGCTAGACTCGTCCTTGATTTAAGATTCTTTTATAATACGGTTCAAATGGGAATGATCCACTTTTAAACGTTGAGGGTACGGAATTTTTGGTACGTACTCCACAAGTGATGGAGATTCTTTTGATTTGACCACATAATAGTCTTTTTTCTTTGTCTTAAATTGTTGGTCTCTTCTAGTTTTATGGTTAACGATAACATGAGGTGGTGGACCTTTTTGAATTTTCGGAGGGTCATTGGACTTTCCACTCATGGTGAATACGACATTCACTTGCTCAATTTGAGCTAGAGGAGGTGGGTTAGTCCTACCGTTTTGTTCTGAAGAGACGTGGTTTTGAGACTTTAACCACTCGTCAATCTTTCTTTCCAAGTTTTTAATTATGGTTTGGTGGTTTTTATCGTTTTGCTTCATTTTTAGATTTATTTCATTGATTATTTTCTTGACAAAAATATTTGAAACTCTTTGACTATCCAAGAATTTATTTAAAGATTTTTCGAGATCGGTTTCGGATTGAGGTTGATCTTGTTTGACAGTTTTTCTTAAAGACAGAGGTTTCAGGTTAGACTTAGCCTTTTGAAGTGGAACCCCGGCAGGTTTATAAAATGGATGTTCAAAAAGATTATCGTGAACAGTTCTTAGTTTACCGTAGGATCTTATGAAGTCATCCAAATCTCTTTTTACATCGTCGTTCAATTCTGTGAGTGATTTTTCAGAATTATTATTCGATTGAGTTTGTTCATATTTGGATAGGTGAGAATATTGAACATGCGAATTTTGATTCTGGTAACCTCCATGTTGGATGTAATTCGCTTCATGACGTTCACACATCGGCGTGTCATCGTTCATGCATTTTTTGGAAGAGTGATCACATATGTTACGCATTTCTTGGAGTTCTTTTAGGCTCTGAAAATGAGATTCCATTTTTCGTTCTAGAGCCTCCAATTTTTCCATCANCGTTCAATTCTGTGAGTGATTTTTCAGAATTATTATTCGATTGAGTTTGTTCATATTTGGATAGGTGAGAATATTGAACATGCGAATTTTGATTCTGGTAACCTCCATGTTGGATGTAATTCGCTTCATGACGTTCACACATCGGCGTGTCATCGTTCATGCATTTTTTGGAAGAGTGATCACATATGTTACGCATTTCTTGGAGTTCTTTTAGGCTCTGAAAATGAGATTCCATTTTTCGTTCTAGAGCCTCCAATTTTTCCATCAATAGAGAATTATTATCATTACTGCTACTTCCATCGGAGAAAGCAATAGATTCTCGATGATGTTTGTTTTGAGATTTGTTCGACCAATCGAGTTGGAAAAGGACTTTGTCCTCAAAGAGCTGAAAAGCTTGATTTGGAGTTTTGTAGAGGAATATACCATCGGCCGCAGCGTTTAAAGATTCTTGAGTTTGTTCATCAAGACCGTGGTAAAAGATTTTAATTATATTGTCTTTCGTCAGACCATGTCCATGACAATTTCGAAGCATTTTCTTAAGTCGTAACCAGGCTTCGGTTAGACTTTCACATACGTTTTGAGTGAATTTTCTGATTTCAAATAAAAGACGTTCAAATAACGAAGGTGGAAAGAATCTGCTTATAAAAGCTCTTCTCATTTGATCCCACGATGTTATTGACGATTCGTTAAGTTTATTAAACCAGGAGTTAGCTTCATCGCACAATGATAGTGGAAACATCATAAGCCTCACAGCTTCATTTTAAGTTTCACCATATTTAAACATGTCGCAGATTGATAGAAATTCACGGATATGGTCATGCGGATCGGACCGCAGATGACCATCGAATTTACTTTCTTGAATCATTTTTAAGTGGGTACCCGTGATAACAAAGTTGTCGTCAACATTGGGTCGAACAATGGCATAACCAGGAGTTGGTGCCACAGTCTTAGTTCTTTCCCACATGGGTTGATCATCAGGATCGAGAATTATTGGAGTTAGTGATTCGGGTTGGGGTACGACATCCTTTTCTAATATTTTTAAAACAAAACTTTCATTAATGTTAGGATGTTCAATAGAAGTTTTGAGTGTCTTGATTTGAGAAAATTCTTTTTGTGTCCCCAATGTTATATTTCTTTTTAATTTTATTAATGGTTTTACGAGTTGTGTTCCCCGAAATTGTGGAATTATACACACTTTAAGCAATTGGCAAAAATACATTTTTTAGATATATAATTAAGTTCTTAAAATGAAAAATGTTTAAAAGAAAGAAAACAACTTTTATCTATATATTTATATATTTAATCTTTTTATATTTTTAGATTTGTTTATATTTTTATATATTTGTAAATATATATTTAAATTTTATTATATATAGAAAATAAGGATAAATAGGTAAAATATGATTTTTGGATCAGATATGCAGGTGCGGCGCACTTGAGTTCAAGTGCGGCGGCTTCTGAGTTTTTATAGAATGCGGCGTACTTTAGGAAAAGTACGTAGGTTTTTCTGTGATCATATGTTTTTAAATTTTTAACTTTTAATTTTTAGAGTTTTAGATTATAATAGAAAACAAAATAAATGAAAATACAAATTAAGCAAATAAAGCAGAAATGACAAAGAGCAAAAATTATCAACTAATGGCGATAACACAAAAAACAACTAATGAAGATAATCAAAACAAATAAAATACGAAAACAACTAAATAAGCAAAAGATAATGCAAGGCACACAGTCACATAAGCAATCACAGAACCTTAAATAAGCACTTAAGCAAGTTTATATACAGATTTTTAGGTTTTGAAGATTTTAGTTCTGAGGAGCAAAGTGCGGCGGCTTTAGATGTAAAGCCGGTGTACTAATTCAAATTTTTAACGAGGGAAATGGAAAAACACAAAAAGTGCGGCGTACTTGCGGACTGGCAGAACACATATTCACATTATGATCAATTTAGAAAAACTTTTAAGCAATTAAAAATCACAAACAAGCAAGCAAACTGATAACAACTAAAACAATTCCTCGGCAACGGCGCCAAAAACTTTGATGTGTTTCGAAAGCTTTAAATTTATAATACTAATTTTACCGATACCTTAATACACAAAACACACGGGTAAAGTATAACCCCCGTTTATAGTAAAGGTTTTTAGGTAAGACCAGGTCGTTCCAAGGGAATTGTAGCTTTCTCAGAATGTTATAAATGTGCTAAGGCTAAAATGATTGTCACGTATCAAATTAACCAAACGTTAGAAATGATTGAGATTGTTATCAAGATTATTAAAACATGTTTGTTTAGGCTAGGAATACATGAGTCTAGTAATGAATATAACGATATGCAATCACAAACAAAGCATACAAGTGGTGAATAACGGGTAATTATCAACACGAGTATATCTGCCGAATATGCAAAGAAACCCTTTCGACCTATCATTCTAAGCATATTAAGCGCATTAAGATAGGTTTATGGTCAATGTTCATACAAGTATACTTCTCCTAATCAAGTTCGTTAGATATGAGATTAGGCCTTAAACACATAATCATACGGGTTGTCTAGAAATTTACTATCCAATTTCTACAAGTCTAGTATTGATTCGCTTGGCCAAGACGATTCAAAATCAACCATACATAATTGACCCTTTCAACCTACTTCAATTGCTAATGATCAACCAAAGGATAGACAATGATCCATATAATCACATATCAAGCATATGAGCATAAACAATGAAAAGCATATTAATACATACAAGACTATATCATATTTCCCATGATGCCCAAACAAACATAAGCCTATTACTCCATAATCACAGAAGTAAAGCACATATTAAACATGTAAAATTCAGAAACTTTCATATATATCAAAAGATAATAGAAGAGTACCGATTGTTTACAAGAGAAATATATCGAGCACAAGTTTTCACAAGCGAAAACTATAAACTACCAACCCAAGCTAATGATTCCTTGCTTTCCTGAACCTTACACACTGTCACTATGTTGCTTGAAACAAGTTACAATGAACCAAACCTCGTGTATAGGGTTGTGTTTATGTGGAGTAACCAATTAGGGTGGACTTGGTGTTAGTCTCACCTTAAGCTCTTTGGAACTTTCTCTCTAGCAACCACCATGATAAAGTGAGGTTAGGATCTATTTTATAGGCTCTAAGGTTGCTAAAAAACGTGGAGAGGAAGTGTGGAAAAGTATATGATTGGATTCAATAAGTGCAAGGAGTTATAAGTTCCATAAATGAGGTTATTAAGTGCTGATAGAAAAGTACGCCGTACATATTTCCAAGTACGGCATACTTGTGATTGTTTCCAGCTCTTGGCACAAGCATGAAAGTTGTAGCTCTATCTCTTAGCTTTCTGTGGCCGCTTGAATCAACTAAATCGGAGTTCGTATGCTCAACTTATGGCCAAAACAGTGGACAGGTGTCGGGAGATTATTAACTTGAGTTTGTTTCTTTATTTTAACTTCATTTCTTCGTGTTTTCTTCCACTTCTTCCACGACACCCTACAATATCAAATATACTCTATTAAGTATCGAATATTCATATAATTCACCAAAATATATACATAAAAGCATGGATAACGCATATAGAAATATGTATAATTTGAGCGTTATCAGTTATCGTCTATTGTAAACAAATGATAAGAATGAAGATAACAAATCAATGTCCAATCACATAGGAACTTTTTTGTTACCACTGTAATGTAATTATCGTAAAATCCACACAAAAAAATGAAATTTTCCACTCTTTTGGGGTAAAAAGCGCACAAGCTAAAGACTCGGAATTCACGCTAATTAAATAAAATTAAAATGAATCCAAACAAGACGACACGATTTGTTTATCATATCACAAATTACAATGACTATCGTGACAATACAAACTTGATGGACCGTGATGCAAACACACTGTTCGAACTTCGAAGAAACTATTGAAACCAATGAAGACATTAATTTGCATATTCTATAATCGGCGAAGTGAGAGGCGGCATTGGATTTGCAGGCGGAATTAAGCGATTAGGAATATGAGTGAAGAGAGTGGAAAACCAGATATTGGGGCATGATGGTTTACATCTGGTGTAGTAGACCGACTAAAGGACAAAAGAAAGTGAGTAAAGCATTTAGGGATAGTTTAGTCACTTAACATATTTTTTTTGTGTACAGATCCGTGTAAATATCATCTCCCTATCCTTTGGCCACAAGGCTAGCTTTGTATCTTTATATTTCCACACTGGACTTAAATTTGATTTTGTAAACCCATTTGCAGCCAATTGGTTTTTTTATTCCTGTTTAATACTTCCATCTCTTCATTCATAGCATTGACCAATTGTCATCAAGAATTGCTTCCTGATAAGTTCTAGGTTCAACAAATTTGTTGAGACTTGAAGCAAAGCAGAAATTTTCACTTACAAACTAGAATAATTGACTATCTTTTCCACCCCATAGTTAACTTTCCCCCCGGTGATAAAGTAACACACTCTTATGAACAGTAAACTTTTGAACAGACTAATGACTAGTATACGCTATTGCCGCTATACACGAATATTTGAATAAGATAAAGAATTAGTTAAGTTAAAGTTATTTATGAAAAACCATGCCCATGTGACCTTGAAAAAGCAACAAAACTAAAAGCATTTCTCTCTCGAAATAGTTTCAAACCGGATAAGTTAATATTTACCATGAAACTAAATAAAGAAAAGTTAGTATCGTCTGATATTTGAAAAATATTAGCAACAAGAAAATTGATTTACATACGCGTAGTTTATTTTTTCTTTGTAAGTTTTACCAAAACACTCTGTAGCTATTTATTTTGTATAAGATGAGATTACAAGTTTTGAGTAAAAAAACTGGTGTAATATACTTTTGATAAATTGGTGCACGAATAATAAATACAAAAAATTACTTTATCCGTCTCAAAAATATTGTAAGAAGCCAAAATTACACAGTATAATAAAAATAAGACGAGTGTTATGAATAATTATATGTGAATGTCCTTATCTCCTAATTTAGAGTTTGTATCTAATTAGAAGATATGCATCATTTAGTTTAGTCTTTATCTAATTGTATCTATATATATACTCATTGATTGATGACTTTAATAACACATTCATTCTCTCAAACTTGTGCTCACAACAACCCGTATATTTTCAAACCAATCAAATGAAATATTCACCAACTAAAATCTATTTATATTAGTTATGAAAAAATGGACAATTATTTTGAAAAATCCAAAAAAAAAATATAAATTATAATTCTGATGAGGTAAAATTAGTTAAAAGTTCAAGTCACACTCGGGCACGTTTAGTAGAGGGAAATTAAAAGAAATAAAATAAGTAAAAGAATTGAAATCCAGAGAATTGAAATTAGTAAAGAATTGAGATTGATTCCACGGGTTTTATATCAAATAGGTTACCCAACTTTGCGTTTTTGTGCACCTAAGTTACCCAACTTTTTTTTTGTTCAAATGGGTTACTGAACTATACGGGTTTGACATTTAGGTTACTCAAAACCATAAATGTGTTCATCGAGATTACCCCGATGACCGGTAACCGGGAGATTGAGTTATTACTTTGTCCACGTCAGCTTTATGTTCAAATAAGTTACTCAACTTTGCGAGTTTGTTCGTCTAAGTTACTGAAGTTTTTTTTTCCTTTTTTTTTTAATTGGGGTTACTAATATATATTTGACAACTGCAAAAATCATCCCTGTGGTTTGTAAAAATTTGCAAGAATCATCCTTATCTCAAACGTTCAGCATTAAACATCCCTAAGTCCACAAACGTTCAGCAATAATCATCGCTGAGCACTAACGTCGTTAGTTTTACCCGTTAAGTTTTAAAATAATATTTGCACTGTTAATCCTCATTTTTTATAATGAATTATATGTTTTCATCTGTTTTTACATTTCGTCCGGTTTTTACGTTTTCATCTGTTTTTTTACGCTTTTCTGTTTTTATCCATTTTTTACGGTTTTGTCCATTTTTTGTTAGGTTTTCGTCCGTTTTTTCACATTCTTGTCAGTTTTTACGTTCTCGTCCGTTTTTTAACGTTCTCGTCCATTTTTTTACGTTGTCGTCTGTTTTTTAACGTTCTCGTCCATTTTTTTT
>LBNU01022167.1:152216-173193 GCA_014162995.1 Artemisia annua | reverse complement strand
CATTGATATGATTTCTTTTTAAACTAAAGAACTCGGTTTAATGCATTAATAAAGTTTTGACTTCCTATCAATAAGTTGAAGTCTCAAAACCCTGACTTTTTATACATAAGTGGCATGTTTGGCACATGAAATTATTAAAAGATTATATTTGCTTTTTCAAAAAATAAACTATTTACAAAATAATCTTCGTTTGTCAGACAGAACTTATAAGAGATTATAAAAAGAAAATAATAATCTTCCATAATCTCTGAAAATCAAAAGTTACTTCATATAGCTTATAAAAATATGTTTTTATAATCTCCATCTTCAGCACCATATCCAACACCATCTCCAATTCCAACAACAGTTACTTTTGCCAAACATACCCAACTTATTATTCCACTCTCTATTTGAACAAAACAGCATAGGACTATCATTTCACTTTTTGGGTCGCGAGTTTTGTGTGCCGCGTTTTGAGTTTTGAGTTTTGAACATGTCGCGTGTTTAACTTGGTCACAATTTTACTTTGTTTTAGTCTTGTCGCGTTTTTACTTTGTGTAGTTTTGAGTCGCGTTTTAAATGTGTCGCGTTTTAGTCTTGATAAATAAATTCCGCCGTGTTTTAATGTGTCGCCTTTTTACTTGAGTCGCGTTTTTGGCAATATTTCGTCGTGTAAAAGGTCGCAAAAGACATGCGTAGGGTCGAAATTTTTTCCTCAAATGAATCTAACTGATGATGAGAAACAAAAGTCCATTTTTGTAAAAAAAAAAAAAAATGTTATGCGACGGTTGGTTTCTTAAATAGGTAGTGATTATGGTCCGTTTAAAAATTTTTCTCTAAAAATATGATTAAAATGCAAAGTTATTATATATCTAAAATATATATATATATATATATATATATATATATATATATATATATTAGTTATAATGCCCGCGCACGCGCGGAGTTTTTCCTAATTTTTTGAGTAATACATTTTTATTAACTAAAAATAAATTATTTAATTTTTGTTATTATTTTTTGAATAATGTTTCGTATTTATGTGGTTTAAAATGGTGTTTTATATCTCCATTTCAACCCTTTTATTCGTTTATTCAATAGTTCTTGTCAAAAACTTGTCATCACTATCTTGTACGACTGAAAAATTATCACATTCACAATCAGATATCATTTTTTTCAATAATCACTTGATATTATACACGTGTATGCACAG
Source organism: Artemisia annua (assembly GCA_014162995.1). Taxonomy (NCBI): domain Eukaryota; kingdom Viridiplantae; phylum Streptophyta; class Magnoliopsida; order Asterales; family Asteraceae; genus Artemisia; species Artemisia annua. The sequence continues at coordinate 172,001 of LBNU01022167.1, read as the reverse complement.
GATTTTGATATAAATTTCTAATTATATTTTCTGTATGTGTGTTTGTTTAAAGCGAATGTATTAAAAGATAAACATTCAATGACTTGTGCTAACTCAGCTAATATTTGTTACCAAGTGTTACCTCTTATTGCTGCTGAGACCTTCCAAAATAGTAAATACAACATAGAGAAGTGTAGAAAAGCACTAACACGAATCAGTTGATATATTGGATATAGCACATGACTAATACCCAAGAGTAGCCATTCAAAATTAAATGGCAAAAGCTGTTTCAGCCATTTGAGATGAAATAGTAAAAGTGGCTGCAGATGCCCAACTTTAATTCATTTCGACTTTAGATATGTAATCGAGATTATAAGACCATTAAAAGTTTAAGTTTCTCTAATAATACAAATATGCCTTGTTTGCTGACTTTTTTAAACTGATAATAATAAATGTTATAATGGAAAGTATCGCTTTGGAATATGACCATATATGATTGTTGGTTGTTGTTGCATTGTTTTAAGGTGACTGGTGTGATGCACGAATAATTAATAAAAAGACTTGATGTTTATTCATATTTAGAAGGAAAAAGCTTCAATAGGATAATTTTGTCTTGCATTGTGTAGCATTTAAAATTGTGCTTAGGTGATGATATATGAATCCATCACAGTCTATCACTGTCCATTCCAACAAATTTGTAGGGTTGGTGTTGTTTGGATAAATTTAAGCTTAAAAGCTCTTGCTTAAGATTAGTAGTAAAATCAGAATTTTCAATCATCTACAATTTTCAATGTCACAACAAAAATATAGGCATGGTAAAGTAATCATACAATTTATTTTGTTTATGTTTAAATCTTACCAAGCTCAATATCAGTGGTTGCTTGGCTCTAGGTAATGGTGCTCTCAAGTATCTTAGTGGTTGCCCTAGAAAATTGAAGACCTTGAACATGTGTACCATGACCTCCTTAACACCGCGACACTCACAGATCTTATTCAATGTTTTTAGCGTCATTTTCTTATCAACAAAAATCACCCTAACAGATTGTTTTCCTAAGGTCATACTGAGTCTTGTATAACTCACTTTCACATTCGTTTCATGCAATAAACTTTTAAAACTGCCAACAATCTCAGGCTCAACAACACAAAGTATAATATTTCCTGTTAAACTTGCATCCACTTCAAAAACAGCTACTGTGGACCCCGTTTTCTAAGAAAAGAGAGTACAAAGAAAACTATTATAAGGTGTGTGTAAATGGTTCTAATTTTCTTATGATACACAACAGAAGTAAAAAAATCAAATGCAAAGCTCCATGAATATAGTTTGTCAAGACCAGTTTCAGTAAACGCATAATGATGTAGCATATATATCATAACAATTGTACCCTTACATATATCTTGTTTCAGAGTCGAATTTCTTTGGCTATTCTATAGATGCAACTTTGGTCGAGTGCTTTGAGATTATGCACATTGTAGTATTGCTGATAACCGTCAATGTCCCTTGGAGAGTAACCAAAACCTATAAATTGGTCAGGAAAAAATCACGGTAACCACTGTTATTTACAGATTTCCATTCTACTCATAACAATATAAACACGATAACTAATGTTGTTTAAAATCGATTAAAATGAATATGAATCAATCTTACCTCCAATGATTCCGCGTTATAAGAGAAATGCCAAGTACATGCACAAAAACCTCCGCCTAGCAGTGGCACTTAAAACAATTAACCCATCATGTAATTGGATGTTAATAGTGTAATTATATTCTATGGATAATCATATAATTAGATTCATTTAAAAAAAATCACGTATAGACCATACAGATGTATATGCATTTATATGTCATACAAAAATAAGCGACAAATTGTGTAAAGCATAGCTTTTTAAACTTGAGTCAAAGAAGAAGAAGTGTACAATGTGCAAATGTGAGAACACTTGATCATACATAAAGGGCTGATAACTCACTCTTCCCCATGAAAGCCCCTCTCAAGACGTATATCCAGATTTCTCTCCATATCATTGTTGTATCCCTTCCAAATTTGAGAAAAAAATATACTCCGTATATGACTAATCAGTACACGCTGTACACCCAATCACAAACCATGAATGCACACTAAAGCATCATATATAGCAAATGAGATACTTTAAGAGGTGATTGGGAAACTGTGAAGGTAATCAATTTTGAGCAATTTGACAACATAAACTAATTTTGAGTTTTTTATAACTTAATGCTGAAATAATTAGTTAAGAGTATAGCTTAGGAAATGTTTGGTACCGCATATTTATAGCTTTTGCTTATGGCATATAAGCACTTTGAGAGAATAACCCAATACGCCCTAAGCAACTGAAACACTTATTTCCTCACTCAAACACTTTAAAAGAATCAATATAACCTATCGAAAATTACAAAAATTTCAATGTAAACTTGAAGATGTTACCTCAAAAGTTTGTGCATTTTCTAAAACACTTACATGTGGACTAACAGATATGCATAAGATTTTTTTTTTTTTTTTTTTTTTTTTTGTATCTATTAGATAAACACGTGATCACAAGAGCCAAGTAAATATATTGGCCTATCAAAGTTAAAACTAAAATTGCAAACTGTTCTTTCTGACTGGAACATATGTAAAACACGATACATAAATGATTTATAGTGTGTCAGTTCGCTGTTCCAAACACCAATATAACTCAACTGACAGAAAATCAGTTATGTACAGCAACATGTTGATGCAACCCTAGAAGCATCAGAAGAGCAGCACACATGAAACAAAGAACAAAATATACTTGGGCCCGTTTCTGCTCATCCAAATTTGGTGGGGCAGAACTGGTTCGAGCAGATAGCTACAAAAATCATAAAAGCATGATGCTTATAAACAGATCACGAAACTATATTCATATCTAGTAGAGATAGACCCATTGCTAATAAAGTTATCAATGGATTGATTTAGGTTGTGCTTTACTTTATAGAGATCAATATGATTAAACTAAATGGAACGTGTCAAAATTGTTATAAAGTCACCCACAGTTTAGATTTAAATGCATACAACCTCCTAACTCATTTTATTCATGGAATTTGATTATCTGCATAAAACCAATTTTCTAATCACTGATTAGTAAAATCTTATATTTCACAATGAAAGTGTTTGTGGGTAAATGCATTCCACACCCGGACTCACTATGGCATGTTACCCGACCCGCACCCTCTTGCCACCATTGGTATATAATAGTGCAATTCAATAGAGTTCCATTTTCATATAGCTAGGCAAACACCTTCATGGCATTTATAACACCGGGACTAAAGCCCAAATTGAAGAGAAAATGCCTTTTAAGCATCACCAGAACCTGAAAATGAAGAAAAATGCAATAAGAGACAGCTTATAAGAACTCTTAATGAAACCCTGGTTTTCATTCCAGGTTTAAAACTTAGCTTCTAAATCGAAAAAAATCGCAAATATAGTACCCTTGAAAGGATTGAAAGGCCTATGGCACCGTTACTCAAGAAGTGGGAGAAACCGCAATACTCTGGCTAGCCTTTGGCAGGCCGGGGGTGCTTTTTCTAGACCGGTGCATCACTCGGCTTTACAGTGGCACCTTGTCACAATTCTCAATTTCAGGTCACTTTCCCAAGTCTTGACATTTTCCTATTTACATATTTCAATTCATCATTTCACATAAACTGGGTTTACGGATATTGATTTGACGAAACCGGGTAGGTTAAGTCACATTATCATGTGACATGCATTTGGACCTTCATGGAGTCGAGGAGTCGACGCGTCTCACTCTTTTACTTCATTGCACTTATGTATCGTTTGATCTTGTCGTACTTGTTTTCAATAAATTTGTAAAACCTTATGGGACCTATGTTTGTAAACTCTGTTTGTTTTAAATAATGATCAAACGTTGTATTTTACTAAACGACACTTTAGGTCGTTCAATATAACCTTGTATGAGATGCCATGATCGTTACACCCAGGTATTCAATTCCGCTGCAATATAACAGGTAAATTCAGGGTGTGACACACCTGTTGTTGGAGCATCAACAAAATAATTACTCAAAGAGTGATGTTTAAAAAAGAATGTACATGGTTACAATTACTAACCAACATCACGTAGCATTAAAATTAATAAAAATCCCTTAAGATAGAAAATGCCCTTGCAGCAACAACAATGTGTGTCATATGTGTCTCGTTACACACTTAAAATTTCTTACCAAGATAATTCATAGATGCATCTAACATTGATTTAAAGTATGATCTTTAATCCTATTAATAATCATCTTAACAGTGTTTCCTTCTTCACACTTCAACTCTGGGAATTAAGAACCTTCTTAATCCTTAGCCACATCATATATTGGCCCTATAATATATTCCAAAGAATTCATAAATATAGTTTTAGGCATAATGGTGATAAAGGTTTGGAAAATGAACAACTTAGAAAACTTCTAATTACACCTACAAATATTTGTCTCAAATTGTACAAGACACTTGACTTACAACAACCATTGCTTATTAGTACGATAAATTGATGATAGATTTATATCTTTTTAATTTACTGTCATATTTAAATTGCAACTTTCACACTTTCACTACGATAAAACTTTAATATAGAAAATAGCATTAGCATTACTCGGTATTCTCCTAAGTTAAAGGCGAAAAGAACCATACCTAACAACTCATGACTTGCAACTAATATATTTATCACTTCCAATCAAGCCCTATCAGGTTAAAACTTAAAACACATTGTGTTATAGATTTACTAAAGATGTTTTTTGTTCCAAAAACCCCGGTCTATACTAAATATGCTTTTTTGATAGAATATATGAAACTGCCGTATACATATAACTTAGTACCTGATGCATACATAACCAAAAACCATATTATACTTTAGTCAATTTTATACTATTTGATTCTAATTATTCATATCACAATAATCAGTTTTAGAACAAACATCCAAACACCCCCTACATAACTTATAAAGATACCCTAAATCCAAAAAATTACATAAACCTACAACAAAAGAAAAAATCAAAATTGTGCATAAAAAGAATAAAATTTATCGCAAGTTAACACAAAAAATATCAAAGGCATAACATCGAACACCTTCAGCGCAATTCACAACTAACCTCTTATTATCATACTTGTGTTTTACTTCTGGTCAAAAATTTGTACGCTTTAGTGGCAGAAGTGGTGGAAGTGACCGGATTCGTTAGGTGGTAGCCGGAATTCGGTTGTCGATTATTTGGATGGAAGATTTCGAGTGTCTCGATGTGGGTTTTTTTAGTCTTTGGAAGGGATTCAGGGAAGCTAAAGACACTTGAAACATAATTTACACTTTGAGCCCGAAATTGTGTTGAATAAAACCCGCCTCGTGAAAGTTTTGTTTTTTCATATTTTTGACACATGTAGTTTTTAACTTATTTTTATTAGAAAAACGAATTGAACAAAATTTTGGCCAAATTAGGAAATAATTAGGCTCAATTATTTTTCAAAACCTGAAAAGAAAAATCAAATTGAAAAAAATATTACTAAAAAAGGTATAAATTGATTTTTTTGAAATGAAAAATTCCCAATAGGGGTTTTGTTTTATTAAGAAAAAGATATATATATGTGAACACCCCACGTTATAAAGTCAAAAAACCAACCGTGATTTTCTTAAAACCCCGTTACCTTGCCTACTTTGCAAGAATCTCAAATGATGTGAGCCCATCCTAACATATCCCTCCATCCAAACATATTTTTTAAAGCTAAACCCAAATCATAAAGATGAACCCAGTGTACTGTGTACCAAACGCACCATATGATATCACCTTCTATAAAACATAAGACTAATGCTAAGATGGTGACCACAATTTTCACCTCTGCCATATCAACGTCAGCTCAGTTTTCTCTCTCCAAGACTACACACAGACAACAGAATGCTGGTGACCACAACGACGACCGTAACTCTCTTTCTTTTTTTCTTTTTTTTCTTTTTTTTTTAATTTCATTTATAATTCAAAAAATATTACAATAATAATTAAAATAGAATAAAAAAACAATACAATAAAAATTAAAACGCTTCTATGGCAACATATGGATGGATCTATCTACATTATCTATGACTAGACGAGTATCCGTACATAGCAATGGAATTTTCTAGCGGCAAATAGTTGAATGAGCGTTGGTCGCCTAGGAAGAAAATATATCATTGATTAACGCATCCTTTGAGGTAGCCTCGTCAGTGTATGGAATGGTCATGTCATCAGGTATGCGTACATAGTTTTCATCGATGACCTCCGTAACTCCGTCACTGCCTTGTAACAGAAAGTTTCAAAACCATGGGTTCGTCCGTGCCCTCATGTTAATGGTTAACCGCATTTTTTTTTACTTTAGGCCAAAGAGGTGACATCCATAGACTTGAATCTACAATTTATGCTCGTGTTCCACGCTTGACGACCGACAAAACCTATCTAAAATCCCCTCCAAAAACATTATTTTGCCACCGAATGGAAGTTTGACCCCGATAATGTCTTATGGCAGCGGGAGTCTAGTTTTGACCAAATTTTGACGGCGAATATTTTTTGTTGGACAAACTATATTTTTAGCATTAGAGAATCATTTTTGAAGGAATGTTTTTCTCATGGATTGGTTGGTTATATACGATTAAACAGTTAATTTTTGAAAACCCCCTAAGTACTTTTTGCATTGTTTTTCGAGAGTATTGATCTTTGTGTTAAGGTGTTATTTTCGATGTCATTGTTTTAAGTTGCAATTGTTAATAAAGATTATAATAATAATAGATTCAAGTGTTGTATCTAGTAGGTGAGTACATGTACTTAACGACATCGGTCCTTTTTTTCACATTAGTTCATTTGAAAACACTCCAATAAGACCTGCTATATGTAATATACTCCGCATATTTTACCATTTTTAAGATGCTCCCTCCATCTAAAATAAATGTCCAGGATTCTATTTTGGGATGTCTTAATTCGTTTTTTTTCAACCAATTAAAATAAAGTTTAGTGAGTAACGATGATATTTGATTGATCATTGTAGTTGTGAGATTTCTTAAGACTTTGTGTAATTTGAAGGTAGACATTTATTTTTAAACAGAAAATATATGCGTTACTTTTATTTTTTATACGTGTAGTCATTCATATCTCTATATCTAATTTTGGTATATGATAATATAAAAATCACAAACTATAACGTACTCACTTTTAGTAGTCCTTTTTTCCTGAGAGGTGATTCGCACACCAACTTTTTTAATTCTTGCACCACACTCTAAGCATTATAGTGTTGTACTGTGTACTCTCTGTGCATTACAGATTTACAGTGTTGTACAAAATGGTGTGTTTATAAAAAAAAATGATGTGCGAATCAATCTCCTCTTTCCCTAAGACTTCCATTTTACATTTGTGTATTCTCTGTTCTCAAAGGTAAGGGCTTTTTTTTTTTTTTTTTAATTAATTTTTTTTAATATGCTAGGTAAAAGAAATTCATATTTTTCAAACTTATTTTGTGGGGCTCAATAAATATATTCCAAATTCAAATCTTTTAAAAAACCTGGAATTAAAATTTTAAGAGTTTTCATTTTCAATACCCATAAAGAGAATTTCAAATTTTAGCTTTTGAATTCTTTCATTTATTAACTAATTACAAACAGTAATACTCCGATTTTATGAGTTTTAATATACAATACTTTTTTTACCAAAGTGTAAACTTATCGCAGCCATTTTTTTACCGGGCCAAGACACGAAGTAATTTCTTTTATTGCATAAAGTCTAACTTTTAAATATCATCACAGCCATTTTCAAGATTTATAATCACACCTTTTACAAAACACAAATTTTAACAAACGGAAACTAAGAACTTAAATAACAAATAGAGAATAAAAAAACTTGTATTTCCTTATAAACATATCCTTCAAACTCTTTATATACAAATTCAAATAGGCACCAAGATAGTAAACAGAAATAAACCAAGAACCAAAACCATGAGATTCGGTTCTCAAATTACGTGAAACAACCATAACCATTTGGACGTAAAAAAATTAGACTCTTTAGATCTAACAAACATCGCCTCAGAAACATCATTGAGATTTGGCACTCACTATTTCCACAAACCACAAAAGATATTCGGTTCTCAAAAATAGATATTTAAAAAATTCCAAAGATCATAAAATAAAAGGCTCAAAAAATCACAAACCTTATGAAAGTTTAGATCTCGAAATATCTAAACCACTAAAACCACCCGTGTGATGGTGGCCAATGGACAACCAAAAACCACCAACAACAACCAAAAACCACCAACTGGACTACCTGAAAACACCTAAACCATCGAGAGACGGTGGCAATTTCGGCAGATGGCAGTGGTGAGGTTATGGTGGCGGCTGCCGGTGTAGGTTTAGCGAAAGAGATGTCACTTGTGTGTGTTTTTTGTGGTGTGCGTATTGTGGCATGTGGTGTTTAGACACTTGTGTTTAGACCTATTAATTTGGAAAGTATTGTATATTAAAAGAGAATAATTGTTATTGTGTCAACCTTGAAATCGTGTGTGCCTTGCATAGTCAACCCATTCTTGTATGACAGTACGCATGGTTTTCTTCTTAAACATAAAAAGTCACGCTTTCCTTTTTGAACTTAAACAACCCAAGATATGACCATGCAAATATGGTATGATAGTGTGATACTTATGACATTTCAATGCTTTCCTTTTTAAACGTTAACATTTCATTCAACATAGTTATACGTATGGCATTTCAAATTTCATTGGACATTCAACCCAGATTCGTAGTGACAATCTCTGCCGAAAGCGTTCTTCCAAAATATTCGTCAAGAGTCTTGTGGACTTTGCCTAGTCCCGATACAAGAATGAGTATCGCGAGCTTAAATTCTAATGAGGATTCTTAAGCGAAACAGAATAGCAAGGATTAAAATCTCACGTTCACGAAACGTACTCCATCATCTCTAGGTTATACCTTGAGCATCCTCTTGCTCTACCTTTCGGACCTTGATATTCATTTCAACGGTCTCACGAATGAAAGTCAATACAGCGAATATGCTGTCTCCAATTCCGGTTCAGCGAGATTATGTCGACATGTTCGACTATAACGAGTCCTGAACGGTATAATCTTTGACACCAGGTCGTTTTCCTTAACTTAGGAAAGTTTAGGGAGAGGCGGATGTCTATCCCAGCCTCCTTTCAAAGTTACAAATGACAGCTCAAAGCTTTACTCTCGACGTACGAACGATTCTCTTACTCTGACCATCTGATTGGGGAGGTTACGTAACACTCCTATTACCTCTCGTCCCCATGGTCATCTTGTAGAGATTTCCAGAAATTCGACGTAAACGACAGTCTTCACTCTATGCCGGGAAGTCAACTTTTCTCCTTGATAATCTCAGCGTATTAATTGCAGTCCACTATCGAGTAACCTATTTTGATGGAATGAGCTTTCCCCATCTTCGAGCAAAATCACCGAAACCTTAAACTACGCAACAACTTGATTTTAGCTTAATCTCGCAACTCATCAAACAAGAACTGTCACGAGATTAGACCGTGTATCAAGTTGTTGAGGAGAAGAATTTAACGTCTTTGATGATTTGGCTCAATTTAGGAATTGCTCAAAACAACCGAATAGGTTGCAGACGCTTGGATTCGTCGCACATCGGGATTTGGAACAAGGTTCCCGCAAGCTCAATGCGAGACTAACGAATAGTCACCGAGGTTATAACAATAAACAACACAACTAATTCGTAAACAAAACTACCAATCAAGCACGGTCATTCAATGTCGATACACGATCTTCCAAATTTCATCAACGGTGAATCGAAGCGGCGTTAGATGATGACGGTAGTTATTTAAAGAAGCTAGGTTATCTAACCGATAACCTTTCGGTTTAGAATTCACAACTATCAATCCATAACTACTCAAACTCTTGGCGTAATAGTTTTTAAGGTGGTTTCTTAGACGACGCTAGATGGCGTTTCAGAACAACAGGACGAATGTCCGATCTCAGCATTAACTAATAACGAATATGACGGAAACATATGGATATGTTACCGTTCTAGAATCGAATAGTGAGGACTGGATAGGGAGGAGACACAGTCTATGACAACGGTATATAATTATCATATTCAGGATATCACACACAATCTACGAGTCATAAGGGTGGGTCATACGCTAATAAATTTCCACCGCCATACTTATCGGCCCAATTGGGTTCGTCAACCCAAGGGGTCCGATAACTATTGCGGTTTGGTTTATTAATGTTAAACCAACCCGTAACTCAAACCATAATCAATACTTCCTATAATTTCCAAGGCATATCAATCATATCGCAATCACATAAATCACCCCATGAGCCGCCCTCTACAAGGGTCTCATATAATAATTCACATCATTTCGTCATCTCATAATATCTCACACATAATATAAGATGCTTCGGCTTGGCGGGCTGGCGGGCGTTGGTCGAGGATCGCTTTCTATAAAATCGGTTATAGTTTAGGTTTTTTTTACCTAGTTCTCTATAACCTTGGCTCTGATACCAATCTGTAACACCCCCAAAATTTGGTACAGCGGAAGACTATTCAAGCTTTCGGGGTGCTACGGGGATTGGTATCCAACACAAGTCATAATAGAACGAGATAAAGTAAACATAAATAAAAACACATCCAAACGGGGTTTTAAAGTTTACATTCATCCCAAGTTTACCAAAGTAAGGCCCAAAAGAAATAAAAGTAGGTCCCCAAATACATATCAGAGTTATTAGAAAATAGATCCTTAAACCAGATTGCCGTACCAAGCCTTCCAAGCATGCATCTTCCATCAATCTTAATTACCTGAGAAAACGCGCTAAAAGTCAGCTTTCGCTGGTGAGATCATAGGTTTAAATTCATAGTTAAATCAAGTGGACATATACGCAAAACGCTTGCTAGCTAGACTAGGCCACAAACAAACCTGCGGATACCCTCCGCTATATCAAAACACTATAGGTGCACACTACAGTCATCCTAAGGGAGCCTTGCGACAACCTTAGGGATTCACTTAATATCATCCTAAAGGAGCCATGCTACGACTTTAGGGATTCACCAAATCAAAATCAATATCATCCTAAGGGAGCCATGCTACAACCTTAGGGATTCACCAAATATATCAATATCTGTATGCGTAAGGATACGACATACCCACATGCGTAAGGATACGACATGCCTCAGCTTACCTAGATCTAGTCTAGGCCTCGCTCTCTAGTTCTATCGCATAGCAAGTTTTAAAAGAAAGAAAAAGCGATAATAGTCCACATAAAATAATTTGCACGTTTCTCACCCCAAGTATTGAAAACAAAGTTCAAGAGTAAAAGTGGGGCTATGACTCACCTCAGGTCCAGCAACAGCATAAGAATCAACAGAATCAAGAAAGTATCAACTATCGGGTAACGGCGACTACTAACTCGGCACTACCTAATAATATCAATACGCTTCAGTATCAATTTCAAATAAATATTTCCCAAATCCCGAACGTATTCCATTTTCATTTCAAAAATCTCTTTCTCGTATTTGTTTTAGTGTTTGGTATCCATGTGTGTGTGTGTGTGTGGTGTCGACTCAACACGACTCAAGTGAACTCACGCTTCCAAAGAACTTCACCAAATAAAACCGCAACAATACGCATGACAAGTTCTTATAGTCTACTAAGTCATCAAATTAAATTGTCGAAACTTATTAAACCAGTCACCCCCAATAAACTTTAAAATGTATTCATCTCCCTTATACTTCCAACACAACATCACATCCTAAGAGTAGTAGGATATGTTATCCATTATTAAATCTTTCCGACATTCTTAACGAGTTCTCACTAGATTCGTAAATCGAATAAGTTTGTTATCTATGTAAGCTAGATATATTAATGTCAAATATCCGTAACTCGCAATAAAATCCACAATGTTTACTTAGTTCTCACTTATGGCACTACTAGGTTTACGTGCCCTCGAAACATTTAGTAACTCATTTCTTTGCAATTTATCCCTTTTTTAACTCTATGCTTATTTACGTTAAAAACTAACAAGTAGATATACTTGTTATTTATTTTCTTTACATGAAAACCCATTAATATATTTTTATCGTCCAATTCATCACAAATCTATATATATATATATATATATATATATATATATATATATATATATATATATATATATATATATATATATATATATATATATATATATATATATATATATATATATATATATATATATTTATCAAGTTATTGTTTTTAAATTTGAGTTACTTATTTGTTTCAAGTCACAAGCCCGAGTCATGACCTCTCGGCTTATTTATTAATCCAAGTCCAATAATCTAAATAAATGCCCATGTTACGGCACTTGTCGGAGTCAACTAAGACTAAAGAGTCAAAGTGAGACCGACGTGGCACAAGATTCACAAGTATAATCACTTCAATAAAAACCAATCCGAACCTAGCTTTACCCTCAATCCAACATCAATTAACAACAACATCANCCGAGTCATGACCTCTCGGCTTATTTATTAATCCAAGTCCAATAATCTAAATAAATGCCCATGTTACGGCACTTGTCGGAGTCAACTAAGACTAAAGAGTCAAAGTGAGACCGACGTGGCACAAGATTCACAAGTATAATCACTTCAATAAAAACCAATCCGAACCTAGCTTTACCCTCAATCCAACATCAATTAACAACAACATCAACAACAATCTTAACTCTCCACCACTATCAAAACCCGCTAATCCAGTCTCTTCTTTTCAGCCATTAATCAATCTCATCAAAACCATAATGACGCCAACAAAAGCATTACCGATACGATCTAATCCTAACTCTATTTCTCGACCGCCAATCAACAACAACAATAACAACTATTAGCAGCGACAACAACCAAAAGGTTTCCTATTCAAGCCGAGACCCTATTGGTTTCGGTTTTGGGTTATCCCCTCGTCAGCTGCTAATAACCCAAACGGACCTCTTGGTCTCGTCACCCAAACAACCTCAAAAACAATATATCAAACTTAATAACCAGGAATCAATCTATACTAGTCCGTGGTCCTTTCCTTCTTGTTACCCATCCAAACCGAGACCAATAATCAAAATAACCACGAGGACTAAATAATGTACCACAAGAATACCAGAACAAGCGTAGCCGTGAGCTTATGCTCACGGTTTCCTTCTCGACACTCACATACACATCACATATTGGATACCAAACTTGAGTTAAATCACATTTTCTTTATCAAAACTCATTTTCCCATAGTTTTCTAATCAAAACCGAGTCAAAATAAACATCTCGTGACTAGGAGTCACGGTTTTCAACACTACCGAGTCACAAACAAGTGTGACTCGATCTTACCTTTACCTTTTTGTTATTCCACTCGTTAAAAGGCTAAAAGCACAAGAAAAGAGGCGTGTTTGTATGGTTAACGAGGTCAAAAACACGACTTAGGGCGCGTGTGGTGTGGTATAAGATGGAGTAGATTATGTGGAGTGTTTTGTTGGTGGCGGTGTGATGATATGGGTGGCGGTGAATGGTTGTGACGGTGGATAGGGGCGCGTGAACTACATCAAAATGAAGAGAAAGAAGTGGGGATTAATTTGGAGGTGGTGGTGTATTAGCAGGTGCGGCTGTGTGGTGGTGATGGCCGGTCAAAGTGACGGCAAGGGTGAGGGTTGTGGGTGTCGGCTGAAATGGAGAAGAGAGGGAGAGGAGATGAGATATGGTGAAATGATATGAAAAAAAAGGGTTAGGGTTAAGGGTTATTACACCCATAAATTGCAAAATTGTCCCCCATCTCTTCTATATTTTCATAAAGGTGTCAAAACAAGGACTTACGGTGTAATTTTTAATGAACTACCCCGAAAATATATACTTTTATTCCCGAGCCCATATTCATTATCAAAAAAAATCCTCAACACGCGTTTATACGTACGCCATCATTTTAAATAGATTTTTCCATAAAACGTAACTAATAGTACGCCTTTACTTATTTCTCCTAACAAAACTTTACATATATCGTTTTATTAGGTTTCCTAGTGCCAGAGTCAACGTAGTGCCTAATTTAACGAAATGGAAAAGATTCCATGACAATATATTTCACATCAATAGTAAATGATACGAATCAAATTCACGTAATCAATCACCAATTCCCATAATTTCTGAAAACCGTTTCAATAAAATTAACGATTCATTTTAAATAATAAAACGACTTTTAAATCCGGTTTTCAAATTTACCAGTTGTCACATCCTCCCAGCCTCAGAAGAAACCCGTCCCGGGTTTCACTTAAAATTACTCATCAAGATCGAATAAAGATAAAATGGATTCACTAAATTTCATCCCCACGTTCACCACGTGAGTGGAGGGCTATTGCAAAATTTCCAACGAGCTCAAACACAGCGATATGACTTGGCTTAGATCGCCAGATTTTTCACGAATAAGATTTTAACAGGCTCCTCAAAGGATTTTGGTGTTCATCATCATGAAACAGAAAATTCCCAGATTCGTAGTGGCAATCTCTGCCGAAAGCGTTCTTCCAAAATATTCGTCAAGAGTCTTGTGGACTTTGCCTAGTCCCGATACAAGAACGAGTATCGCGAGCTTAAATTCTAATGAGGATTCTTAAGCGAAACAGAATAGCAAGGATTAAAATCTCACGTTCACGAATCGTACTCCACCATCTCTAGGTTATACCTTGAGCATCCTCTTGCTCTACCTTTCGGACCTTGATATTCATTTCAACGGTCTAACGAATGAAAGTCAATACAGCGAATATGCTGTCTCCAATTCCGGTTCAGCGAGATTATGTCGACATGTTCAACTATAACGAGTCCTGAACGGTATAATCTTTGACACCAGGTCGTTTTCCTTAACTTAGGAAAGTTTGGGGAGAGGCGGATGTCTCTCCCAGCCTCCTTTCAAAGTTACAAATGATAGCTCAAAGCTTTACTCTCGACGTACGAACGATTCTCTTACTCTGACCATCTGATTGGGGAGGTTACGTAACACTCCTATTACCTCTCGTCCCCATGGTCATCTTGTAGAGATTTCCAGAAATTCGACGTAAACGACAGTCTTCACAAGACGTGATAGGAATCGGCACTCTATGCCGGGAAGTCAACTTTTCTCCTTGATAATCTCAGCGTATTAATTGCAGTCCACTATCGAGTAACCTATTTTGATGGAATGAGCTTTCCCCATCTTCGAGCAAAATCACCGAAACCTTAAACTACACAACAACTTGATTTTAGCTTAATCTCGCAACTCATCAAACAAGAACTGTCACGAGATTAGACCGTGTATCAAGTTGTTGAGGAGAAGAATTTAACGTCTTTGATGATTTGGCTCAATTTAGGAATTGCTCAAAACAACCGAATAGGTACCTACAGCTAAAAGTCAGTGTTCATCAGCCGGTTTTAATGTGCGTACTCCTTGCTCGACTAAGAGTGTCGGCAATAACGTCTTCTTTTTCCCAGATAATAGCAAATTTGCAGTCATAATCACCAGGTAGTTCTATTTAGCGAGCCTACTTTAAGGGTTCGCTCTTTCTGATCTAGAACATATCGCAACCCATATGGTTAGTGTATACCACACACTTCGTGCGCTACAAGGGTTGTTTTCCCCGGATTTTGAGTGTTATACAACTGCATCCAGTGTTAACTCAGAAGTGGGGTAGCTCTTCTCGCTTGTCTCGAATTGACGAGAGGCGTGAGCTACTTTCTTCTTCATTCTTATCGAAACTTTTCAAAAATCTCCATACAACACATCCAAATCTATAACAGCGTTTACGCTTCCCTCTGAAGCAGCTAGGATAGGTGTTCTTCACCGTTCCCTCTTTGGAAGTTATCCTGCTTCCTCTTCATTTGCACCAAGACATTCCTCAAATCTTTATACGAAACATCAAGACTTTGCAACCACATCTGTACTTCCTTCTGAATAGTAAGAACAGGTGCACTACACCGTTTCCTCCTTGGAAGTTATCATGCCTCCTTTCTGCTTTCCACTTCTTTACCCTTCACCTCTTCTAGATCTAATCTACTAAGGTTTTGCTATCTCGGGAGACTTTCGTTAGCTCTCCGAAATCTCCCAGCAATTTTTGATTATTGGTGTCTCTTATTCAAACTGGTAGGGGAATTCTCCACCCTTGATCGACTAACTCTCGATGAGATCCACAGAAATACAATTCACGTGATCAAGAGATCTCACAGTCGAGTCAAATCCATACTCTCAGAGTTCCGTATTACAGCTATTTCCTTGACTAGCTGTTACGGTGTTACACTCTGGTGTTCTCCATGTCTCTCTATGCGCTTCTCGATGGTTCAGGTTATTCGGGGTTAGATACTATTGCAACCCATCCACTCAGGGTTCTCATCTGCAATACTTGAGGACGGCTTGAGCGATGGCTGACCCACATACACACTTTAGGGCAACAATAGCCACAACAAGTATGAACATAGTCTTCGGGATTCCTCTCTTCACAACAAGTATGAACTTTAGTAACAAGGCGGTGCTCACTCGCTTCCACTATCAGACAACTTCTTCCTGAATTTAATCGTCGTAGTGTATGACGTGATTGCTACAGGCAAGCACATCTCTCTACCACTTACGAGATCGCGAGTCATCAGGTATTCGTCCGACTCGTAGTCTTCATCCATTCATTGCCCAAGTTTAAAAATTATCGGAAAGATAGAGTTGCGTAGGATGCTATGCGAATCCAGGACGATAAACGGGCGTAGTGAAATCTTCAAAATCACGGTACGGCGTCGATTAAAGTTGAATTTCATAGAACGGTAGAGGAATAAAATCACTCTTAAATGAAAGCTTTTGGATAGGGTGATGAGAAAAATTAACTTCTCGATGAGGGTTAAGCAACTATTCTTAGCATCACATGATATCTACCCGAATTATACATAGGTGGCCAGTCTTTGTATAATTGAGGTCCAATGATGTCATGCTGAGTCTAGTTACGAGAACGAGTAATCAACTCTTTCAGGTTTGAGAACCGTATTCAAGTTGATAATGGAAATCAATAGAAGTAATGATACAAACAGTCATGGCAGATGAAGTAAAACGTTAGATACTAGCAAGGATGAATAAGAAACGATCATAGAAAAGATAACTGATAGATAAGGGTCTTCAACTCGTATGATTCTTGCAGGCATATCACGAGGGTCTCAGAACATAGAAACTTAAGAATTTCTGCTTGTAGTCATTCTTAGGATAGTCCTTCCTTGCCGTCACCTCTTACTCCATGTATCCTCTTACTTCTCGATTTTTCCTGTAGCTCTACAACTCCCTCGTTTCTATGGTTTCCAATACTCATTCACGTAAAGTTCCTCCTTTCTCCGTTTAACACTTGCGACACTAGCCTTCCGATCCGACCCAAAGGTTATCCGAACCAATGCATGGGTCTTAGATCTATGGTCTCTAGCCAAGTGTCCAACCTACAACACTTACGACACGTCTCAACACACCAATCAGAGTGGTGGGGTTCGTAACGGTCGCACTAAGGTTGATTCTCAATGTATCTCATATTTTCTCCAACTTTAATAACATAAGTCTCAACGACTCCTTGTCGTCCGTCTAGTTTTTCTCTCACCTTTTACGAATTCTTCCCATTTCCTCTTGTCTTTCGCTATCTCAGTGACAACATCACCAACTAATGTGTTCATCCAAGCCCGTGCCTGCTTTATGGTTTCGTGTAGGCTAGTTGTCTCAACCTAGATTACATTGTCTCGTATTGGTTAAGACAATCCTTCAATGTAACGCTCGATCTCACAAGCCTCACTCCTTACCATTTCAGGGAACTTTTGGAATAACCCAACGACACGATGAGTGTAGGTCTGTAGCTCAGTACCCTTCATCTCGTGCTTCCAGAACTCGACTTCTCGTTCCTTGAGTGGTCTTCCCACTACCACTTGTTGTCAACTACTTCCTTACTCGTATCTCATCCCACTAAATATTCAAAGTACTACGAAATGTAGCTCGTCACCAGGTAACACGCCATCCTCGTTAGATGAGGCCAATCCATCAATATAGTGCTCTATCTTGAGCGGTTCAGCATGAGCTATCTCAAGTCACCATAGGGACAGCTCCCCGAAATAGCAACCTGATTCGGCATGTCGATGCCGTTCGCCTTACAATTCCATATTTTAATCTCCCATTTTCTCGCTTTGCCACGCAGGCAACAATCCCCAACGTAATCGTCTTAAATCCTCCTCCTCAATACCTCGAATAAATCGCTTTAATATCGCCAGATCAGAGATTACTATTTCGTCCCATAGTGTTTACGAGACATATTCGTCTTCTCACCATTACCAATTCGAAATACGGTTTCAATCTTTTCTACCCAACGTTCTAGAGCAGCACCCTCTCCGATCTCGCCCTTCCAATAAACATACAACTTCATAACTCCTCATACGTTCCCTTACGGCCATCGTTTTGGTGAATGGGCGATTCGTATTGGTTTTGTGTCTCGACCACACATTTGGCTACCAAACTGCTCAACAAATGCTTAATTCACCTTAACACGTTTTGGCGAGACCTGGTTGTTTGTAGTTTAGCTCAGAATGACTAGAGGTTGTCCACGACGTCCTGTGCTAATAGCTGCAACAATTCATGTCTGCGTGGTCCTACTAAGTCTCGTCTCGGGGCTATTAACCTGTCCCCACGAGCAATCAACGAACTACACGATTCGAATATCGAGATAACGTCGCACAAAAACTTTGCTCCTCGTCGTTAAAGGAATGATCTTCAAACACGATATTAAGAATACTATTCCACTCAACGATTGTAGGTTCCAACTCCGCCTAGTAAACAGACGCTTGGATTCGTCGCACATCGGGATTTGGAACAAGGTTCCCGCAAGCTCAATGCGAGACTAACGAATAGTCACCGAGGTTATAACAATAAACAACACAACTAATTCGTAAACAAAACTACCAATCAAGCACGGTCATTCAATGTCGATACACGATCTTCCAAATTTCATCAACGGTGAATCGAAGCGGCGTTAGATGATGACGGTAGTTATTTAAAGAAGCTAGGTTATCTAACCGATAACCTTTCGGTTTAGAATTCACAACTATCAATCCATAACTATTCACACTCTTGGCGTAATAGTTTTTAAGGTGGTTTCTTAGACGACGCTAGATGGCGTTTCAGAACAACAGGACGAATGTCCGATCTCAGCATTAACTAATAACGAATATGATGGAAACATATGGATATGTTACCGTTCTAGAATCGAATAGTGAGGACTGGATAGGGAGGAGACACAGTCTATGACAACGGTATATAATTATCATATTCAGGATATCACACACAATCTACGAGTCATAAGGGTGGGTCATACGCTAATAAATTTCCACCGCCATACTTATCGGCCCAATTGGGTTCGTCAACCCAAGGGGTCCGATAACTATTGCGGTTTGGTTTATTAATGTTAAACCAACCTCTAACTCAAACCATAATCAATACTTCCTATAATTTCCAAGGCATATCAATCATATCGCAATCACATAAATCACCCCATGAGCCGCCCTCTACAAGGGTCTCATATAATAATTCATATCATTTCGTCATCTCATAATATCTCACACATAATATAAGATGCTTCGGCTTGGCGGGCTGGCGGGCGTTGGTCGAGGATCGCTTTCTATAAAATCGGTTATAGTTTAGGTTTTTATTACCTAGTTCTCTATAACCTTGGCACTGATACCAATCTGTAACACCCCCAAAATTTGGTACAGCGGAAGACTATTCAAGCTTTCGGGGTGCTACGGGGATTGGCATCCAACACAAGT
>LBNU01022167.1:123265-137281 GCA_014162995.1 Artemisia annua | reverse complement strand
TAAATGTAATAGGTTGCTAGAATTATCACTTTTATCTTAATTATGTTAGTTACTCGTATGATTAATGTTTAGTCCAATAAGGTGTCCAATGGGCCTTGAAGCCCATGACTTAGATGATAGGGAAGGAAGGGAGTATTGCCCTATCCCTCTCCTATAAATAGGACACCATGTATCTCATAATATTTGTTGGTTAATTTCATATCTTAAGGAAACTCTTGTTCTTTCATCTTTCATATTGTTATTAATCAACCAAGTCTAATTTTCATCTCATTTCTTTCATTTGAATACTTGTGTTTACTAATATGGTGACCTAACAATTCATTGTTAAACTTATAATGTTGATAGCATGTTAAGTGTCAAAACATATTTAGTAAGTTTTACTAAGCATTGTGTCTAATTGAGTTATAAGTCTTCAAACTCTTTTAGTAACTCAATCACTTAATACGTCATACAAACATAATTCAAAGTTGCTACAAGAATACTTTTACAAGTTTACTTTCATATTAGTAAAAGTCTAAATTTGGAAATAAGTATTTACATCATGCATTGCATCATACATGTCTTATCAAGTTGACTTGGTAAAGATCTCATGCATATCTTAGTTAGATTCACACTCAACATATCTTATAAGTTGACCTTAAAGGATCTTGATTAGACTTGACAAAGATATGGAAAGATTTCTTGGTGATTTGCTGTCAGCCTCTGGCGGAACCAAAATCATATACGGACGGAACCGTCATAAGGGTTCCGCCGGATCCGTGGACATGCTGGAATTCTTGCCTATAAATAGCAAGCCACATTCTAGAAATCCTTGATCACTTTTAGATATACTTCGCATATAAACTCTCATTTCTCTCATCTAACTCAGTAGCAACTCACTTGTGTGATTCTCTTATGTAGCAAGAAAGTTCACAAGTTCATCCGAGAAGTTACAAGTTTCAACACAACATTGCAAGACTTGCTAGCTTTGCATTGTATAGACTTGTATAGTTTATACTCCATTTGTATCTTGTTAAGAAGTGATCGGTTAGTATTTTAGTCCTCAAAATACATTAAGTGATAGGAGTGGTTGTACCTTTGTAAAAGAACTCGATATCTAGCTTAATGTCAGAAATATTGGATAGGCGACGTTAGGGTGGTTCTACCTTGAACTAGGACCCGGTATTTAGCTTTGTACCAGATAAAGTGTAAGCGACGATTGTAAGGCTTTCTCCGCCGGTGAAAGGAGCTTGTTGACTAGTGCTAGAAACTCTTGAGTTGGATACTCGGGGCGTGGAGTAGGGCAAGGAAAAAGAGTCCTTGTAGCCGAACCACGATAAACATTCGTGTTGTGGTTTGATCGTTTCTTACTTTACTCTTTCATACTACTTATTGTTAATTAGTTTTAATCGTTGATTACACGTAAAGTTTTCAAAAATAAACAAGTTAAAAAGCGGTAAACTATTCAACCCCCCTTATAGTTTTTCATACAACATATTTTTAAAACACTGGATGTAATTACCTTAAAAACATATTTTTTACTAGACCTAATCACATATGATCAATCATGTTTAGTTAAACTAATTATCGGATTAGATAAACCAAAGCAACTGATTAACTTTTAGTTAATTAGTGTGGAAGCAATTCTTCAAAGCTTAATGACAATGCACGTAACGGGCGAATGTGTTTGTCACCATTTAACACCATATCATTGACTTTGGTGGTGCCTATCATTATCGATCACCAAAAAGAAGAAAATGAATGAACCTGTGGGCTTTCTTCATTATATTAATCTATCATTATTGTTAAAGTTTCCTCATCTACAACAGTATACAAAAAGTTTTTCTTAGTTCAGTTGTAGTTTTCTTGAACAATAAACCAACGTAATAAAAAATTTCTATGTTGTGGCTTTCGGTTAGCATTCATTATTAGCAAGTGTGCCATAAAAGCAAATGCATAAATGAAGGGATTTTGGCTTTAAAGCACTTGTCTTGTGATGCTAACCTTTTTTTCAAAAATTGAAAGCTTTTTAATGTACATTAATTTTAAGAGGTGTCACTATTAAATTTTGTGTCTTCGACTAGAAGCAATTGACTACCTTATGAGCTTATTCTAACCATTTTTATAGTAACTTTAGGATTTATTTATTATTTTTTTTTTTAATTTTTGATTTTTTAAACAGTTTCAAACTTTATAAAAGGTTTCAAGTGTTTGAAAAATTCCAAAAACTACCCAAAACTTTATGTAAAGTTATTAAATGTTCTGAAAAGTCTTACATTTTTCGAAATTTTGAAATTTCAAATTTTCTTAAAACCTTTGAAAGGAAAGTTCGCAGTTTGGGGAATGTTGACCACAATTATTTTTCAAATAGAAAATATAGTCTTTTGTTTTTTTTGAAATATGTGACAAGATGTTAAAAATATATTAGAGCAAAAACTGAATCATATAACTTGTACATATTGTTCATACATATAGCTATACAAGATTGTTCATCGGTCGACTTTTTATGAAACTAGACATCGGGTTTTAAGTTCAACGAGGTGGGCTAAGCCCGCCGCATTGCGGCGAAGATGTTCTGTGTGGGGATGTAATGTTTTATTTTTGAATCTCACTAAATATTTTTATATGTTGTTTGATACATGTTAAGAATTTTGGCTAGAGTTAAATTATCGTATGTTACAACCGTTTGCAATTACATTTTGATCTTTTCACATTCTATTTTGAACGTTATGCAAAACACTTACAACAATATCGCATATCGTTAATTGTCTGCCGCTAGGAACCTCCGTTGCTATGCACGGGTACTCGTCTAGTATTACCTGATTAGATGATATGTTGAGTTGATGGCAATTTATAACCTATTTTTTAGCGCAAATATTTTTAAAAAATATCAGATTTAACGTCATTTGTTTTATGGGTAGTGAACAAAATTTTTTTCTTATACGGGTACTTTTCTTTCAAATTCGTCCTCATTAAAGTACTTTGTGACATTTTTGCCCTTCGAAAAAAAATCCTATTAGCTGAGAGGGGCATAAATGTCGCAAAATACCTCAAAAGACAGAATTTGAAAGAAATACTCATATAAACAAAAAACATTATTCGCTACCCAAAAAAAATATTATAGCAAGTATAATACCTTGTTTAGACATTAGCCTTTTCTTTTACCATACCTCTCATACCAATCAACAAAGCAACTTCATCATCTTTATTTCAAACATACCACTTGATGCGCGTGATGTGTCGTTGCGGTTTAGCAGTGTTAATGCCTACTCAAGTTTTACATTTACATTTAGCCGACTTATCAATAACACACACACTTAACGAGCAGTGTACCTGGTCAGTTTGTATATAATGGTAAGTAGAGTGTCGATCACTAAGAGTGGAACGATTTATCTAATTAACCTAATCAGTATTTTAATAATAAGTTAGTTTTACAGCCTAATCTAACGCAAGGGGGTTCAGCCTGAGAGACTGGCACAGATTGGTTGAGTTAAACAGTAAATTAAACCAATGAGCACGAATCAGCGAATAGCATACACGTACACAGATAGATAATAGAAACTATAAGAAGACCTGTCCTGATAATTAAGTAGCTTGTCACTTGTTTTATTGCTAGTTTTATATGAAGTGTATGTAATTAAATCTTTCTCGTTGGCTCTAATCACATCGGCGAGTCCACTCTTAATGATAACTTATGACTATCCTATTCATCCAAAGACGTCAGATTAAATAGGCGAGGAAGGGGTATGGCAGCCCAAGCAAAGCTCAGCTAGACACAGAGGTAATCAAAGCACTAATATAAGTCACCAAAGACATCATCATATAAACTTTAATTGATGGGAAAGCAATTTTAAGAGGTATGTATGATTTTCCATAGTCACATACATATGCCCATCTATCCTGATGAATTAAAGTGTACTATTACAATAAAGCAAAACTACTTAATGAATTAAATACATGCAGGACCTTCTTACAGCTTTAATATCTTCGTTTGGGGTGTGTCTTGTGTTGCTTCTTCAACTGAACTCGGCTCCTTAGGGTTATGTTGCACACAAAATTCGTCTAGGTCTTGGGGTATTTATTGTTTTTGTCTTAGGGTACAATGCGGCGCATGTAATGAGCAGATGCGGCGCATTTACTTAACTTCGCGTGGGGTCCAAGATTAATATATTCTGGAATATTCGTACACCGTCTTCAGATGCGGCGTAACTTGAATCTTTATGCGGCGCATGTCCTTCAGTATCTTAGATTGTATCTGGTGAAGTGATGAGTGTGTAAATACTCATCATTTTTGTCTTATCTGAACTGCAAAAATATTTAAAAACACTCAGAAATGCCTCAAAATACAGAAAATATCCCTGTATTGTGTTTTATATGTTTCAGGTGCAAAATGATTAAAAACAGATGAAAAACAAATAAAGTTTGCATAATTGGCAGTTTCAGTCCCTCAAGTTTCAAAAGTTGACAAAATCAGTCCCTAAGCATTTGTTTTGGAAGAAAAGTCAACCCAAGACCTTTGAAAGTCAAAAGTTATCAAAAATGGTCCTCGGGTGAAAAGTTTCAAAAGTTTACAAAATTGGTCCCTGAACTTTGCAAGATTGTCAAAAATGGTCCCTGGGATTAAAATTTTGGAAATTATCAATCATGGTCCTTGTGTTATTGAACTTTGGCAAAAATGGTCCTTGGGTTAAAAGTTTGGAGAATTTACAAGTTTGGTCCCTGAAGTTTCACAATTAGCAGATTTAGTCCTTGGGAATTTCAAAAGTGGAAAAGTCAACTATGGTCCTTACACTATTGAGCCTTGGCAAGTTTTACCCTTGCAAGTACCTTTGGAAAGTTGTCAAACCCAACCCTTCAAAATTCAGAAATTACACTTTTGGTCCTTGTAATAATTCCTAAACCAAATGGATCCTAAGTATTACTAATGAACCCAAAAATTCAAATCCAACCCAAAACACAAACACAACCCATCCAGCCCATCCTTCCCTTGGCCCATTCCATCCTAGCACAACACCAAACAAACAAAACACCCCCGTTATTTATAACCCAGTCAAACCCCATTTGACCCTCACCCCTTTCCCTCCTTCTTCACCCCAACTTGCTGCAACCATCACATCCACCACCCTCTACCATCCTTGTCAAATCCACCGCCCAACCCACCATATACCTAACAAGACAACAAGCATTAAATGCTGCCACCCCCTCTTGCTATTTCTCATTTTGGCGCCAAAAAGATTTAAAGGCTGAGATCACTCCAAACTCATCGAATGGCTAGGATTAATGATGGGAAATGCTCAGAAGATCACATAAACCCTAATTGGTGGCTATAAAAGGAAAGAGATGGAGCAGAGATGGAGTAGTAGTTAATTAGCATAATTATAGGTCGTTTTTCATAAATTCTCAATTGTAGATGTAATCTTTGGCTTTAAAAGCTTGTACTCAGTATCTTTAATGTAATTTAACCTTTCTTCAATCATATTTTCAAGTTTCCTTTTATAATTCAGTTTATGCAAATTTTCTCTCAAAATCTCATTTGTATTGTGGTGTTAATTGTAGTTGATGTTATGGACTTTTAGGATCATATAAGCTCTTTATATAGCTTAAGAGAGCTATTAGAAACATTTAAAATCAGTTAAGTTCAAAAACAAAAAAATACAAAAAAATTAGATAAATCAAAGAAAAATAAAAAATTTGCAGGTTGAAGTGATGATGGCTGGAGCACAGTAAATATTGGATGGCTACAACAAAATAAGCCTAAAGCAGCATTTTACAAGCAACACTTGTAAAAGGTGTTGCATTTTTTACAACATTGGTAATAAAGCAACATTTCTACAATAAGTGTTGCATATTAAGATTTAAGCCAACACTTTTTTTCATGTGTTGCAAATTTTATAATATAATGCAACATTTTTAAAAATTGTTGCAATCCGCGATGCTTAAACAAGACACTTAGGGTGCGTTTGGTAGAGAGAAAAGAAATGAGAGAAATGGAATTTGATCAAATTCTCTTATTTGGTAGAGAGAATTAAAAAAAGTGGAGAATTAAGGAGAAATTAGTGGAGAGTTGGAGAGAATTGGGTAGTGTAATTTGGTTACTCCATTTTCATAATTTTCGTGGAGAATTTGGAGAATTGAGGGTTTCTTTCTTTTTTTTTTCCAAAATAAATAGGTTTTTTAAAATATTTTCTTTTAAAAATAAGTTTTTATAAAAAATAATTTAAAAAAAATAATTTTTTTTTAAATATATTTTTTTTAGAATTGTTATTTAGAAAAAATAAATTTTTTAAATTTTTATAAAAAATAAATTAAAAAAAAAATAAATAATAAGTTTTTAAAAAAAATAAGTTTTTTTTAAATAAATTAAAACAATAAATTAAAAAAAAATTAAATATATTTTTTTAGAATTTTTATTAGAAAAAATAAATTTTTTTAAATAATTTTTATAAAAAAACAAATTAAAATTTTTTTATATAAATTTTTTTAAAAATAAGTTGTTTTAAAAAAATAAAATTTTAAAAAAAAATTAAAAAAAAATATATAATTTATAAAAAAAATATTTTTTCATAAATATATTTTTTTAGAATTGTTATTTAGAAAAAATAAATTTTTAAAAAAAAATCAACAAATAATTTTTTTTTCATTTCTCGAGTCAAGTTTCTGTTGTTACCAAACATTAGAATTGAACAAAATTCTCTACTGATTTCTATTATCTGAATTTATATTCTCTACTTTATTTCTATTCTCTGAACTGGTTCCGGCCAGAGAAACGAGTAAAAAAATCAGGTTTTTAAAAACGGGTTAACCGGTTAGACCCGTCGGGTTTTAAGTGACCCGGGTAAATCCGGTTCTTGGCCGGGTTTGGTTTTTTCATTTTTTTTAATAGAAAACCGGGTTGACCCAGTTGGGAAAAAAAATTAATAGAAAACGGGGTTGACCGGCGGTCGAACCAGTAACCCGGTGGGGTCGATTAAAAACCCAGTTTTTAAATCATCGTCATAAATGACTGAAATTGAACAATACAACAACAGCATCCCCAACCAACCCCCCCCCCCCAAGTGAAGTTTCAGAATACATAATGAAGATCACATGTTTCATAAAACATTGTGAATCTCAGTTTACCACTAAGGGCACTGAGTCAGTGTAACAATTGAAATTAAGTTATGGATCAATAATCTGGATCATATGTACCTTAACAATAAACAAACCAATACCAAGTATTGGTATCATTGTAGCTTGTGATATTTAGTTGCTATCCGTCCTGTTATGTCATGAGATACTACACCAATCTCAATTGTATAATTTTCTTCGCCATCGAAAAATTACAACAGTACATATTCTTTGATGTCCAAAATCCAACCGACAAAAACAATCCTGGAACTACGAACCACCAACACCAAAATCAAGCCGCGAATTTGAACCTAAACAAAACTACATACATTTTCTAACGAATGATTATTTATATGTAAGCTAAGATATAGATTCCATTAGAATCTGAGAAACCTTTATTGTCCACTTCTCCAGTCTTCTGTTGTAAGGAAATACACCTGCACAAAACCACATACATTTTCTTAATAACAAATAGTTATTTTTATGGAAGCTAAGATATCAATTCTATTAGAACTGTCGACAACCTTCATTGTTAGCTTCTCCACTATTCTATTGTGAGGATATACACCTGCACAGCCCAACAAGATATTAGTATTTCCAGAAAAAGAGGCCAGCTTGCCAGAGCTTTCGTAAGTACTCATTAATCATAATCACCAACCATTTTAGTATCTTCGCTTGTATCGTATTTTGTGACACTTAATACTTTTTATGGAGGACTTCGCAACTCACTGTGATGACCTTTGCAAAGTTGCATGATATGATCTATCATCTTGGCATTTTGAGAAATATTATGGTTGATTAGCAGCAAAACTACTAGTGTGAATATGATGATTTAGGAAGTAATTCAACTTTTAGTATAAGTGTCAATATAGGTATGAGTTAATAGTTTTACATAATTAAAAAAATGAAACAGAAAGAGTGCCAAAATAGATACTGACTTTTGTTTACCCTCTTTGACTCTTTTTCTGGAGTAATTGACAAGCTGTTGCTTTCAGCCTTTAGTCCAGACTTGATGTCCTAAGAAAAAAGCGATTAGACAAAAGTCAATAGTATTTTACTTTAGAACTCAGAAGCACATAAAAGTGATTCTTATCCAAATACAACAAGAAAAATCCCATAAGACGGGCAATGAGAAAGGCACAACACATTTACGATCGACAATAAAGCAACAACAAATTATAAAAATATATACTACGTAGCTACTGGGGTTGACATCAAAGATAAGCACTAATTCAAACATCATGTTGTAGAAGTTAGTAAATTAATTTTATGAGGGTGATCTATAAGCCATCTAACATTGACAAAATGAATCAAGCAACCTAGCTCAACCTTAAAAAGTCATTATTTTATAACGAGAGACCACTAATAATAAGAATTAGACTTTGATTCAGGATAACATTGTAAAGAAATTGGGAAGCAAAATGAGGGATGAGCTTACTTAGGATTTCTTTAGAATATGCTGAAATTTATCGATTATTTCTATAATAGTCACAAACAAGACCATACATGGACACATCAACAATTTTATGGTGCTGATATTTCATTTAGACATTTCAACAAGCATGTCCTATGCACAATAAACAAAACGAAACAAGCAACCGACTTTAAGTAGCAAAACCAACGGCCTGTTGAGAATAAACTAGTAAGTGACAACAAAAACAAACAAGTATAGAATTAGCAATTTGCTTTTACCATTACTGCAAAGAAAAAACAAAAATGTGACAGGACATTTTCATATACAGGATAATCACTGAGCAAAGAATGGAAAAGGGAGACAGATACCTTGATATGTTGACAGTTCACTTAAACACTATGTCAAAGTTTTTTTCCTTTTTGTTTTGGTGAAACCGAATAGAGAGGGAGTGGGAAAGAGCAAGACGGGAAACGTGGTGTCATGAAGAACTTGGCGGAAAAAAATTGGCGGGAAGTGAAAATTCTTTCCCCCCAAATTATACAAGGTTTGTTACAAAGGGGTGAGCATTGGGCGGACCAGGCCGGTTCGGTCCGGTCAAGTCTTTCGGTCAGTTCGGTCAAAGAAGGCATAATGGTCGGTTTTTACATAAGCACGAACTGAACCGAACCGAAATAAGGAAAAAGTTGTAACCGAGACCGGATCGTTGGTCCTTCAGTTCGTTCAGTCCGATCGGTTTTGGGGTTTGCGATGCTCAGCCCTACAACTCACAAGCTTTCTAGGCAACTGAGTTTTTGATAAAACTCATTTGCGTCAATCTATGTGTTAGTATTTAAAAAAATTGTGTATCAATGAGTCCGTTTTAAGGTAATTGTCGTTTGTGTTGTATGTGCACCCTCTAATGTTTTATGTAAAAAATATTATAACAACAATTAAACGGATAATCTGTGGTTCTTTTCTGGTTTGTCGGTGGTTTAGACCAGCCGTAATAAAGGATTAACGATCGAGTCTTGGACAACCAAAATGCATCTCTTCACTTATTACGGTCCACTTGGAGGACGCGTCTGCAACCGCAAAAATGAAAGACTCAATCGATGCCAAGATCGAGTCGTGGGGGTTGTTTATGCACGAAAAACAGAGGCCAAAGGTAAAAAAAATAGACCGTTTGGCATTTAAAAAAAATTCTTTAATAATTTATATAAATTTATCTTTATAATAATTTATACACACTTTCAAACAGTCTTTGTTTATATACTATAATCTTCTCAACTCAAAAAATGTTTCAAAAAACTCCCAAAACTAAAACACCAAAAAACCGATGCCAACAAAATGTTCCAACACCGAATTCCAATATTTGTTTGGGTCACTCACCAACCGTTAATTTTCAACCGGTAAGTTTATATACGAACCATAACAACCTATTTATCTAAAGAATTCGTTCCAACCTCCGTTTAACCAAAAATTGTACCAACAACAACAACATGACAATTTGTATCGTACACAGATGTTCCAATTTCATAATCACCACCAGAGTACCAATCTCAAAGTTCTCAACATTATTCTTCAGTCCACCATTTTAGTGTTGATAGGTAGAAGATTCGGATCCGTTTTTTTGGTGTCAAAATTATTCTCAAACTCGACCTTCAGATGGTCCATTCGAACCCATTCAAGACGAGTCTCCCATCGAAGAGGTGACAGTCGTCATAAAAAAGGTGTCAAAAAGTCAAGACGACTATTAAAGAAGACTTTGCAGATCCATTGACCCAAAAGGAAGAGTTAGCATTGTATAAAGTTTGGATCGACACGTCTTAAAACAATGGAAAGGAAATGCTCGAAAAAGTCATAGATTTTAGACGGTTGTACTAGATTACTTTGTGAGGGAGATGGGACAATCGAAAAAAAGGCTTTGACGCCCTCAATCGCAAATGGAGATCGCATATCTGTCCTAGCGGTTCATAATAATGTAAACTGGAGGAACCAGAGTGGGGCAAATGACCAAGGGGCATTCGATTTAGCGTTATCTGATTATTGTGTGTTGTACAGTCAAAACTTCCCACTTGTTGATCCGTTGAAACTTTGAGAGAACATAGAAACTGGCAAGAGATAGAAATGTCAAAATTTTGCAAATCCAAAACCGCTGCAAACAAAGAATCAAAGACATCGGAAAACCACCTCACATAACACATCAGACTCAACACATGGTGGTTTTAATCTCTAGGACGAAGCGGATGATCCCAACGATGACGAGGAGGAAGGGGTCTGGGAAGTTCGACCAATGGAAAGAGAAAATGGTCATCACCATTAAAAATACTAGTTATACATACATACCCAACAAAATACTCCACACACACCCACAAACCAAAAACCATAATGGTGAGGGTGGTCTCCATTAAGTGCAAAAAATAATGGAGATGGGGGTGGTCACAGTGGTGGTCGCACGTGACACTACATGTTAGGGTAATATATGAAGGGATTATGTGCAAAGAGCCAAAGACACAACAAATCTTTCATCTCTGGTCTTCACATAATGTCGAATGGTCACACTAGTGCACATAAAATGGAACAAGCAAGGAAGCGAGTTACGTATGAAATGAGAGTAGCGATGAAATGAAAATATGGTAATACTTCCATTTACGGACTAAACAGTAATTACCTAAACTATAATATTTATCCGGGATAAACATTAAGAGGTAATAAATGACAAAAACCCAAACCTTATAGGGTTTAGGTTCGCTCGACCGACCTCCCAAGGGGAGAGGGTTTAGTTTGACTTATTGTCAAACTATAATACTTCTTGTACAAGTATTAGGACTCTAGAACCTTCCCTTGTAAAATATAAATACAAAGGGATTAATAGGGATCCTTATAACGTATAACTAAGCCCTAAAATCCCTCTCCCCTCTCATCCTCTATTAGGCCGATCGATCAAGGAGTATTTTGCCCTCGATTGATCCAAATATCGACCACACGTCAACTTCTAGTCGATCAATATTACCTCGGTTTCATGCTCGCCTAACTTGGGAATGACGGTGAACTCGTGCGCGTGATTGATTCAGAAGCTTACACAACTGCGGGAAACAAGTAAGTCTTTTATGAACACGATTTATCACCAGAACACAACTGCGGGTTAACCGGTTAGACCCGTCGGGTTTTGAGTGACCCGGGTCAACCCAGTTCTTGAAACCCGGCCGGGTTTCATATTTTATAAATTTTTTAATAAAAACGGTTGACCCGATCGAAAAAATAAAAAGATAATAAATTAAAAACCGGGTTGACCCGGCGGTCGAACCGCTTGACCCGGTGCCCGATGACTCAACCGGGTCGATTTCGAACCCGGTTTTCAAAACATTGGTTTTGACACAATTTCACAAGAATGGAACAATTTTGAAACTTCGATATTTTTATGGCTTATATAAAGTTTGATTGGTCAAACTGGAAACTTGGTTACTATTAGGTAGGAGTGTTTAAAAAAACTCGAGAAACTGACAAAGCAAGTCGAACCGCTCAATCCGAAACCGAAAAAACTCCACCGAAGGAACTGAAACCGAAAAAACCCGCTTATCACGGATCGGTTCGGTTTTTATATTTAAATATCCGCGGTTAACTAAGCCGAACCGTGTATAATATACATCAAAGTTTTATCTAAATATTTAATAATTGTACGAGTACCAATTATATTGTTGAACTACTTTTATTTGTATAACAAATTTGTTGCTCATAATGTAAACATTTGCTTAACATCTATTTGATAAAATAAATTAACGTGATTGTAACTCATAAACGTCGAACAAATGTTTTTTGTTAATGTGTTATGTATGTATATTTGAACGTAATTATTGTGATGAAACAACTTTTATTCAATATTATTTAATATACTAAAATTACATTTTATCTAAAATAGTTAATGATGCGCGTGGGAATGCTTACGCACTTTGTTTTACCTCTTAAGGGATCTCAAGAGGCTTACAATCCCCACCAGGCAGTGTACCTGACCGATGTAGTATAGTGTAGTGGCAAGTACCGGGGGATTGATCGTTCTCTCACAGGGAATAGTGTTCGTTAGGTTAAAGACTACTCTAATTAAGGTCTAAGGGTGGAGGATGATTATTTTTTGTATTTTTATGTTTTTATGAAAGCAGTATAATCTCGGTTTTGAAGGAGTGGGCGGAATTAGTTGTTAGTCAACTAACCCAAGTATCTACTTATGCAATTAAATTAAAGTTGAGAAAACAATGGTGGGGAAAGTAGTGTTTACTTAGATTTCATTACTCCCTAACTATCTTTTACCATGTAATTAGTATGTTGAGTTTGCGTGGATGACGGGTGTATTCCTAACAAGTCGTAGGGAGTGCGTTCAATTCCCTAACTCTATAAGCTCCTACCTCACTCTATGACGATACGTCAAGTATCCTATCATAAGCTCACCGATAGCAACCTACGCATGAAATACTACCTTAAAATCGATTAACGCACATACGATTCACGTTTCCTAAGACGTTCAAGCTTGTTACCGTATAGGAGGTTAGCCAGTTTTCTTAAGTCTAACGTAGATGAAACATTCATCCAAATCACAATCACAACATACACATCACATGATAATCAATAGTTAGGTTTCATTAGATCTAAGCAAACGCAAGTTAATTTAGCCTAGCATGTTAAAGGAAAGAAAAGCACAAACATAAATCATACAACACATAGACATATTGTATGGATTGAATGAAGACTTATCTTCGATTAAACATGCAAGTTAGAGGGGTAAAAGTACCCTCTAAGGTCTGTGATACACGAGCTAGGGTTTTACCCTTAAGTTCTCCACCAAGTTCCTCTTTTTAAAACAATAAAAATCGTTCTATATATATAGATAATACGGGCTGACGGCGTCAGCCCAGGGTGTGACGCCGTCACGCCGACGATTAGGGTTTTGTGATGGCCTTCTTGACGTCGTCACGCCGCCTTGTTCCAGATCTGACGGCCTTCCTTGACGCCGTCACCAAAATAGCTTAGAAACTCTCTGGCCCGTCATGAGTAACTTCCAATTCTTCACTTCATTTATTCATGACGTCGTCACGTTGGAGCTTGTGACGCCGTCACCTTCTGTGCACTTTAGGGTCTTTTGAGATTTTGTTGTTTTCCGCACTTTTTCACTCCGAAAACGCCCGAAAATGCTTCTTTTGTGATTTTCTCCTCAAAAGTACCTAAAATGAGAAAAGAAACGACTTTGGGTGAAATCCGATCCAATAATATACGAATTAGGACTCAAACTGACCCCTAAAAACGTAACATTTTTCGTCTCATCACTTATTATTTCCCGACTTGTATTTGTTACATGTCAACTTAATTATGGGCGGATAACAACGTAGCCCATCTTATTCTAAACTGTATAATGCTTGTATTCAACTTATTACTTATTAAACTCTATGGATTCACTCAACTTTATGTTGACCTTTTAGCATGTATTTTCTCAGGTCCGTAAGTGGCTTAAGCTTGGATGGGCGGCGCAAAGAAATGGATATCTACTT
>LBNU01022167.1:101402-112454 GCA_014162995.1 Artemisia annua | reverse complement strand
TATTGTACTTTTAATTTCCTAATGTAATGTTTTTTTTTCCTATTGTATTTTTAATTTCCTAATGTAATGTTTTTTTTCGTAATGTAATGTTTTTTTTTTTTTTTAATTCGTAATGTAATATATTTTTAGATTTAATGTTATGGTTTTAAAAAAAATGAAGTATTAGTTTTAGTTTAGGGTTGAAATTGAAAATATATGAAAAGTTGAGTTATTGTGAGTTATTGCTGAGTTATTGATGTGGGTGTTGAGTTAAAGTGTTGGGTTATTGTGTTAAAGCTGACGTGGCGCTGACGTGGCCCTGAGTTATTGTATAACTCAAGTTACGATTGTGTATGCTCTTACTAGTATAAGAAAAGAACAAATGTGAGAAAAACTACTTGGTACCCTCGTCTACCCCGAATTCAATTCCATTCATTATGAAAACTGTAACTGGATCGTGTTTGTTGGTCATCACACTCGCACTCCATTTCCCCGATCTTCAATTTTAATTGATACAATCACTAGACCAAGCATCATCTTTGTCCAAATCACAGGTTAAACCATAGAACTTCTCTTATATGTTTAATTTATCAATATGGAC
This sequence comes from Artemisia annua, assembly GCA_014162995.1. Taxonomy (NCBI): domain Eukaryota; kingdom Viridiplantae; phylum Streptophyta; class Magnoliopsida; order Asterales; family Asteraceae; genus Artemisia; species Artemisia annua. Next base: position 111,874 of record LBNU01022167.1, on the reverse strand, counting down.
AATATGAAATTTAATATGTTGATAGGTGTTTTCATACATTGCGTATGGTATTTTGACTATGCTATTTGAATTTACACAGTTCATGAGTCATGACTTAACTTTCAATTGTTGGCTTCACCGTCCTCTAGGAAACTATGTATGGTTAGTAATTTAATGTTTAGGATTTGCTTCAAGTGTGATTAAACTTTTTTGGGTACGATTGTGTATCGTTTATGTGAACAAAAACGGGAGTATTTTTTTTACTGATATTAAAATAGGATTTACATAGAGTTAGAAGTCAAACGAGCAATAAGTTGCGCCGCCAGCGGTTTGTATTGCAAAACCAACTCTTTTGAAAACAATATATGTTAAAGGAAATTGCAGTACTGTTAAATTCTATAAAAAACGTTATATTGAATTTGAACTGTGGCAGAATTTTGTTACTTCTATACATCGCCTTGGTTTCTTGTGACTTTGACTTTTGAAAGTCAGCCATCTTCTTATTTCTAAATGGATGCGTATATAGTTACTTGTGTACTTTTGCTTCTAAAGTTTTTTATTTTATTTATATGCATTTGTTTTGGATAAAACTGAAGCTACTCTTATCATAGTTAGTCATATCGATTTAAAATTTTACACCACACCTACAACATATTTTCTTTAAATTTCTACCTGTACATTCAAGTATAAAATAGTCTCAAAATCTGATTACAAATAATTCAATATATTGTTGTTTCTTTTTTAAAACATACCAAAAAAGATTTGTGTGAGTTTATAACTCATAATAAAAGCTTAGTCAAAGTGCACCTTAGCATTCTACTTCTACATTCAAATTTGAACTAAAATGTCAAAATTAACTCATCCACAACCTCTATAACGTATTTACGTGCACCGGCATTATCTGCATCCAAAACAATAGAGACATAGGCACCATAGAGACTAGATGTATATTGCCTAGACGATTGCCTAGATTTGAAACCGGAGTATTGACTTCCTGAATGCTTCATTCTCTAAGGCGGACAAAGGAGCTCAAAACTATTGCCCTTGCAAAGGATGTAAAAGCTGTTACTGGTTTCATAGAGACGAATTAATAAAATCATATAAAAGGAGGAAGATTTGTGGACAACTACTATTTATGTGGCTTTCATGGAGAAGAACCCTCTTAAGTATGATCTCATATTGTTACAGTTGTAGATTATAGTTGGTCAAACATGCTTAATATATAACTTTGATGAATTGTTGCAGAAGGTTGTGTATATTGAAAAGGATCATATATGCACAAGAGAAGCGTGAGTTAGCATAAGGAAAAGAAAGATATGAGGCTGAAATGGAAGCAATGCGCAAAGTTATTGATGACCAGCAAGACAAGTTAGCTGGTTAAGCTCTAAAAATGTTACCTCCTCAAGTTGCTTTGGAGTTTTTAAACTTCGTTGTCATCAATGTTTGGTACAAGGTAAGAATTTGTCACCCATTTTAATACACGTTGAAATAGTTTAAGTAACTTTCGTATATAGTGTTAGTTTAAACATAAAGATTATATGTGATAGTATCAATTAATATATGGATTTCACTATATCTTGAAATTAGTTACATTTTATGTTTTGTTACATTAAACTATTTGTAACATTATCTAAATGACACGCGTGATCTAAAAGTATTATTAAACTGAAAAGAAAACAAAGATGTTGGTTGACAAATGACACGCGTGATCTGAAAGTATTTGTAACATTATCTAAAATATGTTCATAAGGTGGTATGTGAGTGGCCCAAGAGTTGTAGATTCAAATCTCGTTTGAGACATTTATGTGATATTATGTGAGATAGTAGGTGGTTTAGGTGCGTGAATAATTTACCTTTTTAAAAACTATGCTTATGCCTATGACGGGGTTTAGATTTTGATTTTACTATAGTTATGCTTCTACGTGGGTACATTTGCAAAATAGAACCACTAAATTCTCATTATGTACACTTTTTCATACCGCTCGGCAATAAATCTTCTCGGATTTTCCTTTGCGAACTAATTTTTGGACTGATCGTTGTTTCTTAAAATGCTATTGAAAGGTTATTGTACATATCTAGAATAAGTTTTGTTTGCCTATCGAGAGTATAGATATTGGTGAATCCGTGAATATAATAGTTTTAACAATGGCAGCTTATTTTTTCTTACAAAAAACTAACTGATCATTTTCACATGTACCAGGCTACGCGTTGTATTGGTGTACATCAAGCCGCGGGGCGGAAAACTGCAAAGAAGATGTCAAGATCTCTAGGATTGTAATTTGTAACCTATTAGAGTAGTCAATTTGGGTTATTTTTTACCTGTCGGTACAATATACAATCAAATAGTATCTATGGTGCTTTGTTATTGCTACAGTGGAATGAAAAATATATTGTATTAGCCTTTATATAAATAATATGACACATATTGCGTTAGTATCTCAGGAAACAGAAAGCGTTGCAAATATAAATATGTGTTGCAACAGTGTGCAAGAAAATAAAAGAAAGGGTTGCACTAGATTGATATCAGTGTTGCTTATTTAGCAGTACAAAATCAAAAAGTGTTGCACTTGTGCGCAGTAATGTTGCATTTGATTCTAGAAAACGTTGCACTTGCACGTAAAAAGGGTTGCATTTGGATGCAGAAAGTGTTGTCTTTGAGCCTAAAAATTGTTGCATTCCAAAGTATTGCATTTGTTAAACATGTGCAACACATTCAGGAAGTGTTGCCTATTCCAATAAAAAGTGTTGCTTATACCTAAGGCGACGTTACATAAAGGAGCACTTTTAAAAGTGTCCCATTATACATAAAGCAACATTTTAAAGACATAATACAACACTTTGTTGGTGTTGCTTTAACTTCAATTTGTAGTATGGAGAACCTATAGGTATGGTTCTTTGGTCCTGGTTCTTGGTTTAAGCTTGGAGTGCACTTTGTAAGCCCTTTGTTCAATTTTTACCTTACACTGTAGAATTGCTTATAAGTTCTTATCTTTGTATTTTCTGTGCTCATTTAGTGATAATATGTGATATAGTTGCTAGTAATTACCTGTTTGTTCTTTGGATTTACTTATTGCTCATTTTTTAATTTAACTGCCTTTGTAGCATTTTAGTAATCCTTGGTCATTTGTTGTTATTCTTGGTACTTAGGTGTTCATTTTAGCTTATTACAGCAATATATGTGCTTATGCCTTAGTCTTATGGTCTAAAATAAACAAACCTTTTAAAAATCACAAATTATTTCAGTAAAAGGATTGTTTGGATTTGCTGTCAAATCTGTGTGCAGGCCTGTCTTATTTGTTGTTCTCTGTTGTTACATGTCACATTAGGTCCTAATAGTTCATTTCAATCATAAAAACCAAGTATTGTTTGATAGAAAGTCAAATTCATCTTTTAAATCCATCTTTGCATACACTGTGTAGGAATTAGGTTAGCATTTCATCAATTCAGTCTTAAAACTTGTTTAGATTGCTAGATTTAGGTTCCCTTTAGCTTAAAACATCATAAATAATCAGTAAGAAGTGATCAAAGTTCATAATAGTCAAAGATTTCATAAATCTCACAAAGTCAAATTTCCAAGTCTGTCAAGTTGGACAAATCTCCCAGATCAATTGTAGAATTCATTAGGGATTGAAAATCCAAACTCTTTGTTGTTTTGAGTTATTTTGTTGCTTGTGAACTTATTTCAAAAAGAAAATCTGAATTTGGAGTCCATTTGCTTATAAATAAGCAGTCTCAAAGTTGCCTAGTTGACAAAAAGCTCCCCTGTGTCACAGTGTTTGCATATTCTTCATAAGCTCACACAGAGCGTATTTGTGAACCCCAGACCCCAACCTTTGGTTTTTTGGAAAGCTCACCAGCTTATCTCATTAGTCCAGTGCTTATTTTAGTCCTTAGAAGTCTTGCCCATAGCTTATTTTGCCTCCCAAATCATCCACACCTCTGTTAAACCTTTTAATCTAGGATAGCATTAAGCACAATGATAATAATAAGCACAGCGGAATAACATAAAGAATATTATTATTATCAATAAGGTTTACTTCGTCATCATCTCTACTCTAACATACAAACCAATTAACATGTTCTACCTTGATCAAGTAGAACATGTTCTCTAAACTAATATACCACTAACAAACCCTAGACGTTTTCCCTACGTCTAGGTTCCCATACACACACCTTTGAGGTTTACATCTTGTACGTACAATCAAACTAATGACCCTATGTCTCTTTATATACTAGAGACATCTAGGGTTTACAAGAGGAATCATAATACAATTAGGAAACTAAATATTCTTCTAGAATCTTCCAAATCCTTCATCTTTTTGTAGTTTCCCATCTTGTCACTTTAAACCCTTCATGTTTCATTCTTCTTGTTTTGTATCATCAAATCAATAAATATAATTCCCAACAATCTTCCCCTATTTGATGATGACAAAACAACCACGAATCTTGTACGAACTTCCCTAGACGAAGTAGAGAAATTGAGATAAATAAATCTCACCATGAATGAAACAATCTTGTCTTCCTCTAAAATCATGCTATGCCACTCTAGTATTTCTTCCCCTTTTTGTTATCAACAAATAGAGAACGTAGACAAAACTTCCCCTTGAGTGATGCATGAATGTCAAATGATTAAAACACATCATAATATGCTTCCCCTGAAATAAATGTGCTAACCATCTTCATGATTCTTCAAATCTATAAGCTCCTTGTAATGATTACTAATGAAGAAAACTTGATATACCAAACTTGAAACCAAAGTAAAATATCCCAAACTCGTTACTTAAGCTTGCACTATTGTTGATTGAAGAACGATATAGGGAATTTGGTGTAGCAGAAACAAATCTCTATGTAATCTCTTGAATTTATCCACATCGACTTTCTTCGTGTGACACTGAGTACTACAATGTATCTCCTTTAAGTGATAGTTAACTAGGTCTTCGTCCATCCACCCCTTGACCTATGAAAACTAGATAAATCAAGTCCCAATCATAAACCATATATCCAAGCAAGTCACCAATTGATAGCAAGAAATATCAATGATGAAATAAGTAAACGCCTTTGTGAACCTCACTTCAATCTCAAATAAGAGATAAACAATTTTCCTTCGTAATCAATTAATCCATAAAAATTAAATACGAGCCTTTTAAAAACCTTTAAGAACATAAACCTTCTTCCTCTGTGTGTGTAACAAATATCTTTCTGTGTGTGTAATCCAAAACCAATCAAAGTACTTCCCCTTACTTCTCGTAAACCATGCATATATTAAACCATAAAGCTCTTTACTCATCTCCATAAATTGTCTTGTAGCACAACAGTACTTTGAATAGCACTAGCAGTACCTTGGTTCGAGAGAGCAGTACTTTGAAAAAATTTACCTTTAAGTGCAGCAGTAGATTGAAACTCACAGCAGTACTTTAAACTTAAGCGTAGCAGTACCTTGAAAAATAAAAGCAGTACTTTTGATAATACAAGCAACAGTACCTTGAGAAATAATGGAGCAGTACCTTGAACATAAACGAGAAGCAGTAGTACTTTGTATATTGGAGCAGTATCTTGAGAGAGAACAGTACGTTATAATAACAGTACTTTGAAGTAGAAGCAACACTTTGGATAAATAAGCATAGCAGCAGTATGTTTGTTAACTGAATGACCCACCACAATCTCTCCACTTTGTATCTTCCACCAATAGTCCCGCGTGACTAAATTAACTACCATTCGAATTAAATACTAGCACCACCGACCAGATCATTATCTAAATAGAGATCATGCGAATCACGAATATAATATTCACTTTTCTTACAAAAGACGACAAACATACTCTACCAATCCATTAAACCAATACGAGGTAAATCTTTAATTTTATATCTCACCATACTATTGCCCCACATGGTGCACAATACTTCGATCGATGATAATTGAATCTTCATGAGAACAGACAACAAATCAGACCCCACGATCTTAATAGCACTGACCCATGTGTTGAGAGTAGACCCACTATTAATTAATAATTATTGATGTAGGACGAGGTAAACGACAACCCCAATTAATGATACACACGGCATAATTAATTCGAGATATATCCATGGTACGAGGTTATCATCATATGCAGAAAACGACATCTCAAATCCCTTCTTCTTTTCGACACCAACAGGTTCCTCAAGTTAACTCTCTCCACTGACCTTTCAGTTGACGACAAACGTGATTAATAACCAAACTGCTTGCTCCATATAGTAGGTTGTCGACACAGAAAAACGATAACCTTTAAATTAGTCGATCATTAAACCTTTTCAAACCAGCTTCTGTCGACCATAAAACCTTGTAATCCCAGATATCACGAGCCCCAGGCTCTGATACCACATGTAAGAACCCAGCACTTCATAGAACTTGTGATCGTTACGGGCTCTAGGCTGTTAAACCTTTTAATCTAGGATAGCATTAAGCACAATGATAATAATAAGCACAGCGGAATAACATAAAGAATATTATTATTATCAACAAGGTTTACTTCGTCATCATCTCTACTCTAACATACAAACCAATTAACATGTTCTACCTTGATCAAGTAGAACATGTTCTCTAAACTAATAAACCACTAACAAACCCTAGACGTTTTCCCTACGTCTAGGTTCCCATACACACACACCTTTGAGGTTTACATCTTGTACGTACAATCAAACTAATGACCCTATGTCTCTTTATATACTAGAGACATCTAGGATTTACAAGAGGAATCATAATACAATTAGGAAACTAAATATTCTTCTAGAATCTTCCAAATCCTTCATCTTTTTGTAGTTTCCCATCTTGTCACTTTAAACCCTTCATGTTTCATTCTTCTTGTTTTGTATCATCAAATCAATAAATATAATTCCCAACAATAAATAATCAGTAAGAAGTGATCAAAGTTCATAATAGTCAAAGATTTCATAAATCTCATAAAGTCAAATTTCCAAGTCTGTCAAGTTGGACAAATCTCCCAGATCAATTGTAGAATTCATTAGGGATTGAAAATCCAAACTCTTTGTTGTTTTGAGTTATTTTGTTGCTTGTGAACTTATTTCAAAAAGAAAATCTGAATTTGGAGTCCATTTGCTTATAAATAAGCAGTCTCAAAGTTGCCTAGTTGACAAAAAGCTCCCCTGTGTCACAGTGTTTGCATATTCTTCATAAGCTCACACAGAGCGTATTTGTGAACCCCAGACCCCAACCTTTGGTTTTTTGGAAAGCTCACCAGCTTATCTCATTAGTCCAGTGCTTATTTTAGTCCTTAGAAGTCTTGCCCATAGCTTATTTTGCCTCCCAAATCATCCACACCTTACTGCATACACTGAGTGGTCAGTGTTTGCAAGCCACTTTACAAGCTTCTCACAAGCTTATTAGTGGACCCTAGTGCTTGAGCCTAGGCTTTTTGGAAAGCCCACCTAGCCAGCATTTTAGATCCCCCTTTGGTTTGTATCCTTGATCACCCCTGTGGGCCTCACAAAGGGCTGCAGATAGCCCTTGTCACCTGTTAGTGTCTGTGTGTTTTTGATTTGCTTAATTCTGTGTTCTTGGTTATTCCTTTGTGCTTATTGGTCATTTCTGGCTTATTTGTGTGCATATCACTTGTTTATAGCTTAAAGTACCATGTGTAGCTTATTGGTAGCTTTTCTCATTCATAAATCCATAAAAAAAAAGAAGCTAAAATCAATCTGTCAAGCTTATTAAGTTGCATACAGCTTATTTTTGAGTTTTATAAATTTTTTTTTTGTAAAAGTTGCTTATTTTTAGTGTCTAATCAATTATCAAAAAGAAAAAAAATCCAAAAATCATCACTTTTTAAAATAGTGATAGCTTCTATTTAAGAAATTTTAGTTATTTAGCATATTTTTCAACTTTTTCATTAAGCACTTAGTATTTTTTATATTTTTCCTAGGTTTCTGCACTAGCATAGTGTTTATATAAAAAATTTCATAATTTTATCTTTTCATGTAGTATTTATAATAATTAATAATAGTTAAATTAGTTTTAATTAAAAAACCAAAAAATAAAATCCCTTACTGTTTAATTTTAATCAGTAGTACCTTTTTTATATTTTTCCTAGGTTTTATAAATCATATAGTATTTTTTAAAATTAGTTTCATAATTTTTACTGTTCATTTTCTATTTTTGTTAATTAAATTATTTTAATTAGCTTTTAATTAATAATTAAGTAAATAATTAGTAAAATAGTATAATAATAATTTTTATAAACTTTTTATAATTCTTTAGGATTCCTGTAATAGTTAATTACTTTTATAAAAGTTTTCTTAATTTTCTAAGTCATTTTAGTAATTTTAATAATTTAAATTAGTTTAATTAGTTTAATTAATATAATTAGTAATTAATTAATATCAAATTCAGAAAAAGACAAAAAGATATATTTTTAGTTTTTAAATTATTTTTAATTTAATTTAGAATTTTTAAAAGTAAATTTTCATTTTTTAGTTTTATTTAATATTATATTATATTTAGTTTAAGTTAAATATTAATAATAAGTATTAAATAGTTTTTATTTAATATTAAATAATAAAATAATCAAAAAAATATTTTCTTTTTTATAAAATTTTCTTTTAATATTAAGTTTGTAAAAAAGTCATTTTCACCCCCTCTAGTTTATATTTGTTGCACTTCCACTTTTTTAGCACGCGTTTACGTTTGTTTTAATCTTAAATACGTTTTAGGTTTATCTGATTTTCAGTTATTGTTGATATTGTTTATTTGTGTTATTGTGATTTATATCTGCTTAGTGTAATTAATCCAAAATATTATCTGGTTACTTTCCCGATCACTAAATCTTTCAAACGTTTCAAAAAATACAATTTCAATCTCGCTGGGACATAACGACCCGGGAATACACTGTGCTTGCACCGGATCATAAATTGATCTCTCCTCTCTCAGATTTGACTTGTTGACCACACCTGGTTGACTGGTTAGTTTGGGAGGAGTCAAATTTTGGCGCCGTTGCCGGGGAGGTTGTTGCGTGTTTTCAAAAAAACGTTTAGGTTTAGTGATTTTCAAAACCCTCCTTGTACAAACTTCACCACTTTGTAAATTTTTGTAAAAATCTTAATCATATCAGAAAAAAGTCATTAACACTTTTCCTAAAGTGTTAACAACACCAAAAAAATCAAAAACAACAAAACAAATCGTGAAGTTAAATTACTTCGTTTTCTTTAAGATTACAACCTATACAGGTGGAATACGGAAGTTCTGACATTAAATTGCGAACTGAAAAGAGATCCATTCTTTCTCTTCCGCCACCCAACGAGTAGTCTTAAAGGAACGATTTCGGTTAACGAATCGATTCCAAAAATAATTCCAAATGTTTTTTCACACACACCCACAAAAAAGCCAAAAACATTTGTTGTTTTCTTGTTAATAAATACATAAATTATTACCACCGCAAACCAAGGCAGAATACTACCCAACTGGGAGTATGACCATTAATAAGTTCCCAAACAAAAGATTAAAATTTGCCATTGTACTCTTGTGAATTCGTGTACCTTTTTCAAAGAAGCCATTCATATTGTGGTTATTGGTTTAAGTTCACTGTCATTTTGCCTCGGTCTTGTTTTAATTGTGATTGTTTTTAGTGCATGCGCACTCGTTCCCAAACAAGGCGTAATCGTCGAAGAAGCGTAGCTGAATTATATATTGTTGTCGAAGAGACAAAACCCGTTATCATGCCAGACGACGAGCCACCACCACCACCACTACCCCCTCCCAAGGATGACCCAGAACCCGACCTCCGTACGATGGAGGAGCTGTGTCAGCCCACCATGCAAGGGAGGGGAGGACCCATTGCACCACTCACTATTGGAGCCACGAACTTTGGACTCAAGCACCACATGATCCAGCAAGTCCAGAATTCGTGCCAGTTCCACAGTTTATGTGAAACCCAAAAATCTGAAAACCTAAAATGAGGTCTAATTTGAAAATCTATGAAGTCAAGGGACTAATTAGTAACTAACTCTAAAACCTTATGTAATATGACTAATAAAACCTTAAAATCCCTAACTAAGTATAACCTAAAGTATTTTAAGTACCTAAATATGTAACATGCATAAACTTTCGGCTAGGCCTATCCTTTTCATTCTTTTGTACGCCTAAACAAGGATAAACACACGACTTGAACTTGTAATCACACTTATGAAATAGAAGATACAGTTGCCTTGTTTCCCCATTTACTTCACACGACTTTCCAAGCAAAACACACGGCATTCTTTTGTTTCCCCTCTCAAATAAATAAACGTATTCTCATAATCCTCAAAACATAAAACCTAAAAATCCTCTCAACCAAAACATACGGCTGCAACCATTCTTTCTTGTTATTTCTCGTTCGAAGTCAAGGGTGATAAGGGTGTTTAGATCGTGGTGTTGCTGTGCTTGTACGTGGGTATATATATACTTTTGGTTTGGAAAGGAGTACTTGGTTCGCGGGTATTTGTTTCTGTCGTGGGGTTGTGATTGTC